>JAAQPG010001457.1:0-16263 GCA_013186905.1 Fusarium udum | reverse complement strand
AATAGGTACCTATAGATACCTATGGGCTAGGTATTTTAAGGCCTGCGCGCCAGCATGCATGGTAGATGCCACGGGTATGCCGCCTCTGTATATCGAGGTGGGCGAGTTGGATCTATTCCGAAACGAGTCGATCGAGCTTGCGACTAAGTTCTACAAGGCCGGTATCAGTGCAGAGCTCCATGTGTATCCAGGATGTCCGCATGGATTTGACATCTTCCCCTCGAGACGAACTGGCTGCTGCAAAAGGGCGTTTGAGAATCGAGATCGAGCCATTAAGAGAATACATCCGGTACATTCATAATGTGTTCTGTGCTGGATATTGACAGCTACCGTTCATACCCCAACCATCCATATGATGGTAATACCATCTGTTTACGATAAGAGTTTCCCTTCAATGGGTCGGCGACTTACGTTACTAAACACGCCAGCCTATTTATTACTGACGAGTCCAGCTGGTCCAAACAACCCTGCTCTTTGCCGCAATACATCCAAAGTCAACCTCGATCCAGCCGCTTAAGTCTACAGACAAACTTTGCGAGCCAGCGCAACATCAATCATATTTTCTTCAGATGCTGGACTACCTTGGCACAGCACGTCCCCCTCTATGCGACAGCACCTGATTCTGGCAAAAGAGCCTTGTCAAACCTATGCAACGCATTCTGAATCCGGACAAGCATGACATTGACTGCTACTGCTTGGACCTCATGTGCCATGTCTTGGGCCTGCAGTGACAGGTTGTTGGTCCAAAAGGCAAACAAGAGGGTAGCTACAGAGAGGAGGGTGCCGTCGGAATATAGGCGACGACATTACGCTTTTGCGGAACTAGGCTCTGGTCATATTACGTATGACAAACAAGCGTGGAGGAGACTCTGTTAGCGACTCTTTGTGGCGTGGAGTGATGTGCAAGGTCCACGAGAGCGTACCATACTTGGGAGACCCTTACGTTGAATCTCACGCAATGGGCGATAAGCTTGAATGCAGCAACAAGAGGCTTCTCGTGCTATGATACGATTCAAGGTCACATTTACTAGTGAGAATATACCCAAACCTCTCTGAGAACCGCTTTGAGGTGCTTGGGATTCTCAGGTTCTTAGTCGTTCATGAAGGAACTACTTTAGCGCCACCGATCTGATCGTCGGGACGCGGATCTTCGGCACAGATGTTAGCGCATCTCAGCTGGCGATGCCCAATCATATTCTCCACCAAGTATTCTATTGAGCGCGAAGCCAAGGAACAGAGTTTCAATAGATCAGAACCGTTCGCGATAAAGATTAGGCCCCTGGTTGTGACGATGTGGCTTCGGGAATCACGGCTACGATCCAAGGGTCGTCCAGTTGTCGTAGGTGGCTCTCAGCTGTCCCGTTGCTGACTGCGTGTAACCCTTTCTCTGCAACATGGCGGTGTGATCCGTTGGAAGGATAGAGTGTTCGCAGGTTGTTGATAGTAGACCGGTTTCTTATGGATTTGTGAATCCGTTGAGCTGTAACGATCTGCCTAGAAGGGTTTCGTTGTTCGAATGAAAGGTATGCCGTTTACTGGTCCCCTGTTTGATTAACCCCTGGCTTTACATTCCAGACAATCATATGCTTAAAGCCTAATGTACTAGCAATAGCGTTCAACAATGGGTCGGCCCTCCTTGTGTAATTGTGCATATATCATTTGCCACCAGTGTCCTTCGTTGAGGTCTGAGAGCGATGTACCCAGATATGACGCAGCTGACACCTTCATCATTTGGGAGCCCCATCGTTCGTCTGCTTTTCGACGTCACACTGCACCTTTAATCCATCTACAGTGCGTTGTTTCGGAACCTTGAGCCGTCTGGTCAATGAATTATTATGAGGGTATTTCCACAGATGTGACGAACGTGGCTGGGAAGGTAGTGAACAAGCGACATGTGACAAATCTACTCAACCATGAAGACGTCAGAGAGGTATCCAGGGATAAAAGGCAGTAGATCATCGGCTTCGGTGACAACTTGTCCTACATTCAGACAGACATCAGCTCCAATCTTCTTCAAATCCAACACAGAGCAGTCACGGGCTCACCTCTATCATACTTCACCAATCTATCAACATATTAAATTATCGACAATGACTCAGATCACCAAACTTCTCATCATCCTAGCTGCCACCAGCGCAACCCTCAGCGCCCCAACTATGGAAACTCGTCAGCTCGCCGGCGAAGGCAGCTTCTTCGACTCTGTATTCAGCGGCACCGATAACGGTGTCGGCTATGGTGTCGAAAACGCTGAAGACAACGCTGCTACTCTTCTCGGTGGCAAAACTACCACTGGAGGCGGCAGCACCGGCAACCCATCTCCACCACCAAAGGTCAAGAGACAGGCTGATAAGATTGCCAACGGTGCCGCTACTAATCTGCACGCTGTTGGACAAGACAAGGCTGCGGATCTTGTTCAGACTGATGGGGATAATGTTGATGGGCAGCTAACTCAGGATGCGGCTACTCTTGGAGCTCAGGTTGGAGGGGATGAGGAGGATGTTCTTGAGCGTACGGGTGATATGGTTCCCAGCAAGATGCCTACTCGCAGTGCTCGTGTCTTTTAAGCTTTAGTGCCAGTCGGAACTGTGTGGAGATGCCAGTGTTTGGGAAGTCAGTATTGGAGTTGCACTGATGAGAGCGACAAGCGAGTTATTGGTTCAAGTATCCTTAAAGCAAGCCAGGAGTAGGGAAGTGAGTACATAATAGCATATATTATTATTATTATCTATTGTTACATTCGGTCTCGGGATGTAATAAACCCCGGATCTGCAATGACAACCCGCTAACATGATGAAACGCGGGGAATCTGCCAACTTGCTCATCCAAATTCCGAACATCCAATCAATTAATGGGGACGGCCAACAACGGTGCACCGCCATAGTCTCGTCTCAAAGTTTGGCTTTCTTAAAAAGCGGGTGATCGCTGCTCTCGTGTGCACCTTTGCGGTTCTGGTCATTGGTTCTCGGCAACAAAATGAATATCTACCTCGTTGCAATCCCATTGGTGTCGCTGCTCCTCCTCAAAGCAGTCTTGACCCTCTTTCGGCATCTACGCTCAGACCTGAGGTCCGTTCAAGGCCCTCGTGTCGCTCGTTGGACACTCGGTTGGTATACTTGGAAAGTCTGGCAAGGTTCTTTCGAGCATGTGAACCGTGATTTACACAAGAAATACGGTATGTGAGCGTACACCCTTGCATCATCTTCTTGTTATTGACATCTTAGGCTCTGTCGTTCGCTATGCACCCAACCGCTACAGCTTCAGCGACCTCGAGGCAGTCAAAGTCATCTACGGTCTGGGTACTTCGTTCCCAAAGTCCCCGTGGTATATACCCTGGGGCATTCCCGGAGATAACAATCTGTTCAACGAGAGGTCCTTGGCCAAGCATGCACACGATCGAAAGCAATACCAGTCAACTTACTCCATGTCTTCCTTGATCAACTACGAAGCCTATGTTGACGAGTGTGCCGAGCTGTTGAAGAACCGCTTATCAGAACTCTGTGCAGCAGGTCAAGCGGTTGACATGCATCATTGGCTCCAGTGCTATGCTTTCGATGTTATTGGTATGATCACTTATGGAAAACGCCTGGGCTTCCTCGACAAGGGAGAGGACGTAGGAAATGTGATCAATGCCTTGGGAGACTCACTTGGCTATTCAACAGTTGTTGGCATCGTCTTCCCCACCCTCCACAATATTATTTTTCCGATCCTGAACTTCCTGGCAGGGAGCAAAGGCCAAGGTGGAGCTTATGTCACTGCATTCACCAAGGCAAGGATCAGTGAGGCGCAGTCAAATCCCAAGGCTGTGATCCTAGACGACAGTGACGCATTGACACAGTCATTCCTTATGAAGTTCCTTGCCAAAAACACTTCAAAGCCAGATGCTTTCACCTCATCCCATGTCACAACCGGCTGTGTTGTCAACATGGTCGCCGGATCTGATACGACTGGCATCAGCCTCTCAGCTGTGTTATACTATCTTCTCAAGAACCCTTCATGCATGGACAAACTACGGGAAGAGATTGAAACGTTCACTGCCAATGGTCAACTGTCGACTTTTGTCACTTATAAAGAGAGCCAGGCAATGCCGTACCTGCAGGCGGTCATTAAGGAAGCCTTGCGGTTACATCCAGCTACGGGACTGCCTCTTGAGCGTGTAGTGCCCAAGGGTGGTGCTACCATTTCAGGTCGTTTCTTCCCTGAAGGTGCTATCGTCGGGATCAATACCTGGGTTGCGCATAGGGACCGCAGTATCTTTGGACAGGATGCAGATTCATTCTCGGCAGAGAGATGGCTTCAAGATGATGAAGAGCGCGTCGCTTTGATGAACCGCTTCTGGATGCCTGTAAGTTACCCTTCATTATTTTCCAAGCCAATTCATATGTCACTAAGCTAACTTAACTCCTCACAGTTTGGCCTTGGCTCCCGAACGTGCATCGGCCGTCATATTTCCATGCTTGAAATGTGCAAACTCATTCCTGCTTTGGTTCGAGACTTTGAGTTTGCTTTGGATGATAATCTGCGTCGGAATGAGTGGAAAACACAGAATTACTGGTTTGTAAAGCCTCTGGACTTCCAGGTCTGGGTAAAACCGAGGACAAGTGCAGGGTAAATTAACTCAACTGCCTGATGTAGCACTACATAAATTCATACCGGATCTGCACAAGTTATGCTTGATTAATGTAGGCTAGTCCGTCTTTGTCTCAGCACCCCCGCTCCTTGATCGGAGGTTGATTAGCCCCATGGGGAAATGCTCGGAATCCTGTCAACAATGCTGCATGGTTAGAACAATTATTTTATTTAAACCCGAATCAAATGCTTTCTGTTGAAAGCTTGTAATCATCTTTCCAAACCTGTCACTCTCTTCTTCAGTCTCTGTGCATAGCGTCTATCCCATCTTCACAATGACTCTTCTTCAGACAACAACACCAACCCCCAAAGCCGACCGTACGTTTCCCGTCTTATCTTCGTTATCAGCACTGACAAACCCAGCAATCGTCGTGGACGGCACGTCATTTGCGCTCAACGGCAAAAATGTCTCCTACCGCTTTCACGTCGATCCAGCGACCGGCGATCTTCTGCTCGATCACTTCGGCGATAGAGTAACAGAGAACCCCGTGGCTCAGATCATGTCCAACGGCGGAGGCTGGTCAACTCAAGCTCATCTCCGTCGCGAATTTCCAGACCTTGGCCGTGGAGACTTCCGCACTCCTGCTGTACACATCAAGCACGCCAAGGGCTTTACAGTTTGCAACTTCAAGTACAAGTCTCACACAGTTGTTAAGGGTAAACCTGCGATTGAGAAGCTGCCCAGCACATTTGGTTCAGACGATGATGTTTCAACATTGATCATACATCTTGACGATGAGTATAGCTCTGTTGGTGCAGACTTGTCATACTCTATCTTCCCAAACTTCGATGCGATCGTACGAAACGTCAAGATTATCAACGAGAGTGATGATGTCATTACTGTTGAGAAGCTGTCCAGCTTCAGCGTTGACTTTCCGCATGAGAACTACGAGATGCTGCAGTTGCAAGGAGAGTGGACCAGAGAATGCAACAGGACTCGCCGAAAGGTTGAGTATGGACTGCAAGGGTATGTCATTGTCTTGACACAGAGTTTCTATTGCTAATATTGATATAGATTCGGAAGTACTACTGGCTACTCATCTCACTACCATAACCCATTCTTGTCAATGGTCTCCCCATCAACAACCGAGTCCCACGGCGAAGCTTGGGGTTTCTCTCTCGTCTACACCGGCTCCTTCAGCGTCGAAGTTGAGAAGAGTCATCAAGGCCTCACTCGCGCCCTCGTCGGAATGAACCCTTGTCAGCTCTCTTGGCCATTGAGATCGGGCGAGTCACTGCAATCACCAGAATGCGTTTCCGTCTTTTCCAACCTCGGTATTGGCGAGATGTCACGAAAGTTCCATCGTCTATATCGCCAAAACCTCATCCGAAGCAAGTTTGTTTCTGAAGAGAGACCCGTTTTGTTGAACAGTTGGGAAGGTCTGTACTTTGACTTTGACGACAAGACCATCTACAAACTAGCACAAGAGTCAGCCAAGTTGGGCGCCAAGCTCTTCGTGCTTGACGATGGATGGTTTGGCGACAAGCATCCTCGTGTCAACGATCATGCAGGCCTTGGCGACTGGGTTGCAAACCCCAAGAGGTTCCCGACTGGTCTGGACACTCTTGCTAAGGATATCACCAAGTTGCAGGTCAAGGATTCGGACGAGAAGCTGCAGTTTGGACTGTGGTTTGAACCTGAGATGGTCAACCAGAAGTCTGAGCTATATGAGCAGCATCCCGAGTGGGTTTTGAGCGCTGGAAACTACGCGCGCAGCGAAACTCGCCAGCAACTCGTCCTGAACGCTGCCCTCCCAGAAGTTCAAGACTTTATCATCAGCTCTGTATCCAGAATCTTGGAGACTGTTCCAGTCAGCTATGTCAAGTGGGATAACAACCGAGCGATGCACGAAAGCCCAACGCCAGACAATCATCACGCCTACATGCTCGGTATCTACCACGTCTTCGACGTGCTTACTGCTCGATTTCCAGATGTCCTTTGGGAGGGTTGTGCATCAGGTGGAGGCCGCTTTGATCCTGGCATCTTGCAATACTTCCCGCAGGTTTGGACTTCAGACAACATGGATGCTTTCGATCGCATTCACATCCAGTTTGGTACATCTTTGGTATACCCACCTTCAACGATGGGCGCACATGTCTGTTCTGCACCAAACGATGTGACTGGACGCTCAATCCCGATGAGCTTCAGAGCCCACGTCGCGATGATGGGTGGCTCATTCGGTTTCGAGTTGAACCCTGACCATACGCCGGAGGAAGACAAGGCGCAGATCCCAGAGCTCATCAAGCTCGCAGAGAAGATTAACCCCATCATTATCAAGGGAGATATGTGGCGGTTGGTGTTGCCCGAGGACTCTAACTTCCCTGCGGCCATCTTCGTATCAGAAGACGGAAGCCAAGCTGTCTTGTTTGCATTCCAGATCAGAGCCACGACAGTTCTCAACTACCCTCTCCTTCGACTCGCTGGACTTGACCCAGCGGCGAGATATAAGCTTGATGGCGGAGAGACATATTCGGGCGCGACATTGATGAATGGAGGAATTCAGTTCAGATTTGGTACAGACTATGATAGCAAGGTTGTTCTGCTAGAGAGGGTATAATTGAGTCGAGTGGAAGGCTATGTAAAGATATCAAGGACATCAAATGATTGACGCAGAACGGAAACCCAAGCACAAGCATATTAGATAGATTGCCAACATGAAGCACGCTTTTTCAGATCAGTTGAAAGAAAGTCCAATCTCGGGATCAAACTGTCCACACGATATAGTCGCATCCTCCCAAGACGTCGTCACCACCGGCGTACTTAAGTCCAACAGATCGAGATTACCATCAGGAACCCAGCCCAACGGGTCCACGGTTTGTTCGTCTTCAGGCGACAGTTCCTCAACAATTGCTAGTCTCTCATCATTTTCTGCATCTTGCATGTCCCACTGCAGATCGATATGCGCGTTTGGATCTGCCAGAGCAAATAATGTCTCCGAGTGCTTGAGAAGATTGGGCAACAAGTGAGACTGAGCGCCTCGAACGGCTGATAGAGCATGAATCACGACGGAGAGTAAGTCACGAGGGCCATTCTCGAGGGCAGAATATGTCCAGCCGGGGAGTTGAGCGGTATCTGCGAGACTGACGCCTACGTCAAAGAGCTTTTGTTCCTAGACAATAGTCAGTATCCCATGGCCAGTCAGAAACACTATTGAGTCTTACCATTCCAATGCCATGACAGTCTTTCGACTTGGTCCCAACAGACCCCAAGGCAGACATGATGATCTTTCCCGCATCCATTGGAAGTGAAGGCGGAAGAAGTAGTCCAAAGCCAGACGCCGACGATGGATTCTGACCAAACGCAATCCTCCACATAGATATCCGAAGCCACTGCTGAGTGATGAGCGTATCGAATCGCTGACTCTCGATAATCGACTGGTCTGGCTGTACACTGCAGAGCTTCTCGTTGATGGTATTTACAAGCTTCAGGTCATCGAAGCGTTGATCATCGCCTTCAGGCTGCCATTCGTACAGTGAATATGGAAGAGATTCGAAGAGGCGAATGTGGTTTATAAAGTCGTGCATCACTACAGGGCAATTTGAGTCGACGATTTGGGGCTTGTTGACTGTGCTTCGAAGCATGACGGATCTTCTGTGCTGCAGAGCAAACGTTCTAGGACGCGTTAGTCTTGGGATGAAGGAATGAGTGGACGGACTGACCTTTCTGTAACAAAGAGAAGCCAGAAGACGCGTCGTCTCTTCTCACGTTGTTCAGCAGGTAGACCATAGTACCCAGACTCTTTTGTCAGGTCAAGTGACTGAGCGAGAGTGATACTCTGGTTGAGATAGAACCAGGCGTGACGTGGATCGTTGAGATTACCATAACTTGCAAAGAGGAAGAAGGAGACGAGTACTGAGTCGAGAGTTGTGTCATCGATAACGCTGTATTGGCGGAATGAGGTCTCAGCCAGGTTGACAAGCATGTCTCCTGTTAAACGTGGCTCGGCTGGGATTTGTGCATTCAGGTCATTCTCGCAATTGTCGATCCGCTTATCCAGTCGTAGCTGCATTCTTGTTGCGGCACATATTGCAAGGATGAGAGCGTATCTGGAAGGTGGTATGTCGTCTAGTCGAGCTGCATCGGCGAGGATGTCATCGTCGACGACTGGCATAATGGGGTAGAGAAATCTCTGGAAGAGTCGTATGTGAGCAACGAGTGATAGCGACATGCGTTTGCAGAGGTCTCCTGTATCAATAGTCGCATCATTGGGCGGTGTTGTCGAATCCGATTCCGGTTCTGCCTCTGGCTGTGGAGCAGTGTCGATGTTTGTTGGTGGCGATGAGAATGACTGAGCGTTGAGTTGGTCTGTTGAGGCATCCTCACGGCTATTGCTGGTTGATCCAGGCGGCGCTTCCGAAGTGAGTATCTGGAATTGATACTCATCAATACCCAGCCCCTGTCTCAGCTGCGTCTGTCGTCTCCCCTGGCCCTGCTTTGCGCCCTTCCTCCGAATGCTGTGGCGATACTGGCAACGGAGGTCCCCGATGTGACAGTTCTTACAGGGCAGACCACGATCACACTTGACCTTGCGAAATCGGCAGTTGTCGCAGACCTGGCCGCGCTTTACCGGGATAGTCGACATTGTCGTCTTTTAGATCCGGGGTTTCGGTTTGTTGAATGCTTAATGGAGATATAGTCGGCAGATCCAATTCTTTTCGCCAGCGTCATTTCTCGTGACTCTCGGTCCGATATATCAAGCGATGAGGGGTATCCACCGCAAACTGACCATTCTCGAGGTCACGATGGGCCCCCGGCTAAGCATTCTTTCAAGTGAGGGGCTATGCCGAAAGGGGTAATGTTCGGACTGTAACATTAACCCCCATGGGGCGGTTTTCGGTTCCCCATGGGGACTTGGGAACACAAGCGATTGGGAAACATGCGGGAGAAGGTTTCAATTGCTCCAGTATATAACCTCAAGATGCGTTGCTGATCATTTCGAGATCTAATCCATCAGACACTCATCAGCTCATTCTTCTACTCTCAATCATCAACTCTCAATCACAATGGGCAAAGAGATCATCAACCCTTCGGTTTCACACGCCGAAAGCTACGATGTCGAGGCTTCGGTGGCAAAGACCGTTGGCCACGATACAACCGATCAAGCTCGTCTCGGTGCCCAGGCTGAGCATGACCTCCCTCGTTTCGAAGCCGTTCGCAAGTATCCCTGGACCGTGATCTGGTGTCTCGTCGTCTCCATGTGCGTCATCATGGAGGGCTACGATACCAACCTCCTCTCCAACTTCTACGCCTATCCCGCCTTTGCAAAGAAGTACGGCCATTGGAACGAAGAGACCAACAACTATCAGCTCTCTGCTCCTTGGCAAGCTGGTCTCGGTAACGCTGCAGGAGTTGGTTCCTTCTTTGGAACTCTTCTCAACGGTTACCTCGTCACCAAGTATGGTCACATCAAGGTCCTCATCGGCTCCTTGATCTCTCTCAGCTGCTTCATCTTCATCGTCTTCTTCGCTCCCGACACTAAAGTCCTGCTCGTTGGACAGATCCTCTGCGGTTTTCCCTGGGGTGTCTTCGCCACGACTGCGCCAGCTTATGCTTCTGAAGTTCTTCCCATGTCGCTACGAGTTTACATGACCAGCTGGACCAACATGTGTTTCATCATCGGACAGCTCATCTCTGCTGGCGTCATGGCTGGTCTCGTCAATACTCCTGCTCCTTGGGCGTATCGCATCCCCTTTGCGCTTCAGTGGTTCTGGCCTGTTATTCTAGTACCTATTCTCTGCTTTGCTCCCGACACTCCCTGGCATCTTGTTCGACTCGGCCGACACGACGAAGCCCTCAAGAGCCTCGCCCGACTTCGACCTAGTGCCACCGACGCTGAGCTCCGCGATGCTCTTGGCCTCATCGTTTACACCAACAGCCTCGAAGAGCAGCTCTCCGTCGGCACTTCTTACCGCGACTGCTTCAAGGGCTTCGAACTCCGACGAACCGAGATTGCCATTGTTGTATTCGCTGGTCAGATTCTTTCTGGTCTCAACTTTGCCTACAACTCTACCTACTTCTTCCAGCAGATCGGCCTCGACTCTAATACTACCTACCATCTCAACGTTGGCGGAAACGGAATGGCCCTCTTTGCTACCTTGGTATCTTGGTTCTGTGTCATGCCATACGTTGGAAGACGCACTGCCTACCTTTATGGTATGTTCACCATGGCCACTGTCCTCTTCGTCATTGGTGCTCTTAACACCCGAACCGAGAACCATTCAATTGCCATGATCCAAGCTGTTCTCACTCTCGTTTGGACCTTTGTCTTCCAATTGTCCGCTGGTCAGCTCGGCTGGGCTCTTCCTGCGGAGATGGGCTCAACCAGACTCCGACAGAAGACCATCTGCCTCGCCCGTAACGGTTATGCCATCACTGGAGTTGTCGCTGGTGTTCTTCAGCCTTACTTCATGAACCCTACTCAATGGAACCTTCGAGGCTATACCGGTTTCATCTGGGGAAGCACTGCTTTCATCGTCTTCGTCTGGGGCTACTTCCGTCTTCCTGAGACCCGAAACCGCACCTTTGAGGAGCTCGATATTCTGTTTGCCAAGGGTGTTTCCGCACGCAAGTTCAGCTCCTACAAGATCGACTCTTTCGAGGAGGCAGACAGCGCTGTTCATCAGACCGAAAAGGCTTAGTCTTTGCAGCCATGGAACTGGGAAGAGACTGCCCTCGTGTGAGGTTACGGAATGGAGTTTGGGCTGAAGGGGAAGGAATAGGTTTAGCTGGTGGATTGACAGTATGAATTATGATTTGAGTCTAAATAACATGATTATTGTACATCATGAGCCTTTTTGTGTCCCTTCTAGTGATCAGTGACCATCTAGTTTCTACAGAATGACCCGTGTGGTGGCTGACAGCCTAACAGGCCCTCATTCCTCAACATCTCTCTCTGTCACCTCATGTTCACCTATCGTGATTCGAGGTCCTTCAAAGTTCTTTCTTCCATCCACAACCCACTGGATGGCCGATATGACCACTATGACACCAAATGCAACAACACAGTAGTTCATCGTAGTCCCACTAACAGGTAATGCTGGAGGAAATAGGAAAAGCACAGTGGTGACAATAGTATACACCAATCCAATTATGTTTGTTGTCCATCCAAGCCAGTTGGGTAACTTGAAAGCTCCTTCGGGCAATTGAGTTCGACCACTCGCAAGGTGCAGAGCAATGGGGATGCCATAACTGAGACCAAGAGCCACAACGGAAGACGCGACGATAGCGTTGAAGGCGACAGTAGAACCGAGGTAGATACAGCCAAAGATGACCACAAGCACAACGTTGAGATAGAGGGCGTTCATAGGTACACCAAGCTTGGGGTGAACCTTCCACCAGATACGCGATGCCGGGAGTCCACCGTCTCTTGCGAACGCGAACATCATACGTGATGAAGTCGTCATGACTGCAATGGCAGCAAATACAAGGCATAGAAGAGGAAACATGAGCAAGCAGATGGCCCCGACTTTGCTGTTAGTGGCCAAGTAGAAGATCTCAAGTAAGGGACCGGCAGTCGAGCCAATGATGGTATCGGCGTTCTTGATACCGCCAGACACAAAGAGTACCACGATGAGAAACAGGAAGCCAGTTGAGATGCCAATGTACTGACAGTACAGCATAATCTTGGGGCCCTCGCTGGCTGCATTGGGAATTTCTTCAATCATGTGAGCAACGGCATCAAACCCTGTAAGTCCAAGTCCTCCCTGCAAGAGACCAAGGAGCCAGGCAATACCGTCGGGCCAACCAGTCGTGTTGATAAAGGTAGCGAATACGTAATCGGCCGTGGCATAGTCGGGTGCAGCGCACGCGAGCACTGTAATGGAGATGATGAAGAAGCCAGCAATACTCCAGACGAGGGCAAGACCATTGATGCGAGGGAGGAGAGAGTGAAGAAAGGCATTGGTTGCGAAGGCGATAAAGGCGATACCGAGATAGATGAGGAATTGGTGCCATCTCTGGAACTCGTAACTGGGATTTTGGAGCGAGATGATGTTGATGATGAGAGTGCTCGACAAAGAACAGTTCGTCGCAACCAGACACGCCCAGCCACTGAGGTTGATCCAACCCGTGATCCAAGACAGTGGAATCTTCAAAGACTTAGGGGCGATAGTGGCAACCCAATGATACTGTCCACCAGAAGTTGGCTGTGCTGACAAAAACTCGGCTAGACTTGCAGCAAGTGAGAGATTGCAGATACCAGCTGTGACCAGTCCCCAAATTACAGCGACAGGTCCGCCTGATGGTAGAGCGAGTGAGAGCGATGCTGCGAGTGCAGTCCAAGAGTTGAGGATAGCAAAGGCTAAGCCCAGCATTGTCCAACGACTGAAGTTGCGCTTGAAGGACTGGGAATGGCCCAGTTGAGCGAGTTGGAAATCATCGAGGTTGGTGGTCGGTTTGACATCCATTGTGTCAGATGCATCAAGAGAATAAAATGGATGAGATATCTACTAAAGGGTTCGATACAATGCTGGGAACTGTCTCGATTATAAACCTCCGACCCATCCATTCCAGCCATGACAGTTGCAGCACACGCTGTCAGATCAGCAGCTATCAATATCGGCCGAAGCTAACTCGATTCAATCGCGGGGAAGAAATCCTCCAACCTCATTCGACAATCAAGCAGGAATTCCGTTTACGCCCTCCGACTACGCTCCGTTTTCACAGGATAAGGATCCACCGTTATCATTCCCGTGCGGAGAACCCTGGTCAGACTGAAAGCTTGTGATCATGGTTTGGAGATAAGAGGCTGAGATGCTGACACTTGATTCGTCTGATTGTCTCGCCGTCGAAAAACTGCTAGTCAACTGCTCGAAACGGTAAGAGATTGGGCCACCCTTGACAGCTGCACGTCGGTGAGATTGATGATTATCGGGATAATCTTGAGCGCTTTGGGAAGTTCGAGGGAGACGCAGTTCTATAGATTACAGAATTGACTTGTGTCGAATTAAAGTATTGTCCGATTGGGCACACTGTCAGTAACCTCGGCGAACTCCCTTTCTATCGTCACTTCCTCAGGCACTGCATTGCAACGGTAGGTAACGAACTAACGGTTGTCGTAACTGTAGGCTCCGTATTGGTATCCACCACCGTTTTGAGTACCGAAGCATTGGCTGATGATGTTCTCAACCGCATCATAATGCAATTCCCAAGGTATTCCGAGACCTGATACTCAAAATGACATTTTTCGTAGTTGCAATCAGTATAGAAATTTTATTTACAACTTGCTTCACTAGCATCTGAACTGCAGAATGCGTCGCGATCTGACCAGTTGCCATCTCAATTAGTACAAGCTCTATGACTTTTCTGCCAACCCTATAGCATCAGTCATAGGCAGGACCAGATCATGAATGACTGACCCCGCTAGATGTTCTTTGAGATAGATGTTTATCTAATGAAATAATAATCCTATAGACGTGCTGGAGTAGCTACAACCTTTGAACTTTGTAGTTCTACAGAGCATCCAACAATAATGTTATTCGGCAGTTGTTTACTGTGAAATTCTGTCAGTGGGCGCAATAGTGCTTGGCAGCACTTGGCAAGAAGCTTGTTCCTGCCGCTTGTGAGCGATCACTTTTCCACGTTCTCGGTTTTCAGTTAACTACTTATATAATGCTTTAAAATTCTGCAGCCTTGTTATCTTGCTTTGCTTTAGTCTTTTGATAACTCAAATAACTGATATATCGGGATTAATTATAAGACAGAGTCCTGGCTTTTAGGGTATCCCTTTATCGATATCCCAAGACCGCGGAATAAGCGGAATTAAAGGCAGCTAATTATAGCGCAGCTCACTAAGCGACAAAGTACTGCACCCTGTAATGTTAAGTTGTTAACTATCCTTTTAGGCATTTGAGTAAGCATGACCTTATTATCACAATCTGCATCCTGCTGGCAAACTCCATCTAAATAACAATCTTGCTCGCATAGAAAGGTCTGGGAAGTACGCGGATTTGAATCGTAACGCTTGCATCTTCTGCCCTCTCTCCATTGGTCATGCAAGCGAATGTGGCTTGAGACTCATTTCCTTTGAGGTTCTCAAAACCCTTAAAGATAAGGCTAGCCCTACCCCAGTCCAGTTTTGTCCCAGGTATTCGGGTAGTCTTCGGGCCCTGACTCTTACAAGTGTCAAATGTGGAGTGTTTTCCCCTTATGCCGTTGTTCCAGGCCAAGACTAAGCCCAGCCCTGGAAGACAGCGTGGATTAATGCAACAAACGAGAGCAAATGGTATCACGAATTACTCGTTGTGAATTGCGAGAGGGTCCGAGTGACACTAGGATGCAGTGCCGTCAATGCCGCGGTGAGGCGGAGGCGTCCCTTGTCTTCTCTGTATAAGGCTTTGGGTAGCCAACGAACAAGACAAGACCGCCGCGATAACTAGTTGCTCTAAAGACTTTTAGAATAGATGGAACAACAAGCACTGATATTGTCACATCATGCAACCATCTGTCGGATCCAACCGTAGACCCCTGTTGCCCCTGATCCCATTGGTACTGGCTTACTGTTAATGAGGCCATTCGCCTTGCTGCAATAGTCTGCTTGCCTAACCAAGCCTAGCAACGGTAGTTCGCAGTAGTCCAGACATGCTAAGGACACTAAGCTCATCCTGCATCAGTAGCAGATGTCTCGCGAATAACGATAAAGTGTCCGGGTTACACATCAACCCTAAGCTACGCCCGGGCTACAGGGATTGGCTGTGAGTTTCCCTCATACCAACCATATCACAAACTTCACGGGCTGGAAATATTCTGGAAGCTGGTTGGAGTAGATGTTGTATAGGGGATGCTATACAATGGTCAGAGGTCCCCCAAAATCTGCCGTATCGCTTAGCATCTGGTAAAGTTAGCGTAAAGCAACTGACCTCAGCCATTTGTAGTCCACAGAACACAGTCAAGAGGTGAAAGTAGTTCTAATTAAAACAAACATAGCCAGTCAACTCTAAATTAAATACCGCTCGCTTGCTCATGTTGCATGGTGTAAAGCTAAATTGCAAACACTAGTCATGCTACTCTCTCCCCAAAACGCCACACTAGTGATAACAGGCGTGGACTGACTCGAGAAAGATGGAGGTCGCTTTACTCGAATTGAAATGGCTCTGCCGGTTTGCTCTCAACTGGGAATTAACAAACGTCTCTACATATATGTCCATGGAACTTTTGTTCAAATGATCTGCATCCTTCGTCATTTCTCTCCATTTATTCATGAACCTTTGATCTGAGATAGTTACCCATTATGGTCCAAGCTTTCCCCATTTACCTGCCTCGGCAGCGGGAGCTGATCGCGACTTGGGTGATCCTGCCCATGCTGTCGAATATTACGGTTGGGCTTCGGTTTTATGCAAAATCTAAGACCAGGGGCGTCTATGGGTGGACTGACTGGATGATCATAGTATCTGCTGTATGTCGAATGATTCTATGAACTATCCATTATGATATCCATCTGCTAACATGCTCGGCAGTTATTTACTAACCTCCTTTTCATCCTCCTTCTTCTGAGTAAGTCTCCTATTCTTCTCTATAAATTCGATAGAATTATCTCCGCTAAACCTCAATGGCTAATTTGTGTCTTGTTACTAGTGCTTGTATATAGAGGCATTAGCATCCTTAGATATCTATATACCTATTATATTTAAAATTATTAT
>JAAQPG010001454.1:0-12866 GCA_013186905.1 Fusarium udum | reverse complement strand
ACCCTCTCCGAATCCCCCGTTCGTCTGCTGATCCCCTCGGTTTCCCAGCAGAACTGGACCCTGCTTATTTCTTCTGCCATCCTTCTTCGCGACAATTTTTTACTCTGACACTTGTTTCTTTTCTATTTCACTATTCTCCTACTTTCATCCATCAGTTTTACTCCCGGCTCATTATTGATATCCATACATCCTTCCTCCGCCAGCGATGAAATAAAGGACCCTGCATTAGCTGTAAGCGACCAGCGAGCAAGGCTCCAAGCCGCCCCCCCACTATCGACTATCGACCGACCGACAGACAGACCGACTTGAATCAGACAATTGTCTTCAATTGTTAGCATCAGGTGTTATTCCGTCTGTCTCTTTCATACGACAGCTGTGATACTACAAGTTTCGCGCTCTATACAGTACAAGAACATAGCAATTGGACTTTCTTGTCATGGAGATCCACGAGATATCATCGTCCGGCGCTCCAAGCCCGAGCCCGAGCCCGGGCCCAGAAGGCGTATCCACTGCGCCAGCGCCGGACATGCCGGTCAAGGGCAAAAGCCGACACCGTCTGATCCAGCGAATCCAGCGAATATCTTCAACGCCTTCATTGAGTGGTCTGCGTCGCTCCAGGTCGGTTGGAAGCCGTGGGAGTCCCTATAGCACTCGAAGCACTCTCTCGTGTGTTAGTCTTGCGGCCACTGGACCACCTCAGACTCCATACAGCGCCCGCTCCTCGACCCCACAGCCCTCGCCTCTTGGTCTACCCAGTGCTTTGAACTCAACCCCCCAATCTTCAGGGGAGTTCCCATTCGACACTCCTGATGGTTATTTGGCCATTCGTAAGGTCGAAAATGCGACTCCAATCACCACTCCTGGGACCGCCCCTCTCCCATCCGAGTTTCGGTCTAAGCAGGACGTACAGATTCGAACCCGACCTGGTGTAAAACCTATTCAGAAGCAACCATTCCGTTTCTGGGACAAGATGCCCAATGAGCTTCAGATTCACATCTTCTCTTTCTTCCAGCCGAGAGAACTCGTCCAGGCATCTCGAGTATCCAAGGCCTTTTACAAGACCTGCTTTGACGGTCAGCTGTGGACGTCCCTTGATGCTTCGGAATTTTATCGCGAGATTCCAGCCGAATCACTCGCCAGAATTATTATTGCGGCTGGTCCTTTTATCAAGGATCTCAACCTGCGAGGCTGCGTGCAGGTCGAACACTACAAACGCACCGAGGTCATCGTAAAGGCATGCAAGAACCTTATTAACGCAACCCTGGAAGGTTGCCAAAATTTTCAAAAGAGCACGCTGCATAGCTTGCTACGTAACAACGAGAAGCTTGTTAGCCTCAATCTCACGGGGCTGACTGCGGTCTCAAACACATCCTGCAAGATCATTGCCGAGTCCTGCCCTCAGCTCGAGACCTTCAATATTTCTTGGTGCGGCAGGGTAGACGCTCGAGGTGTCAAGGCGGTCGTGGAGGCTTGCCCGAGATTGAGGGATCTTCGGGCTGGTGAAGTCGGAGGATTCGACAATGTGGCGACCGCTGAGGCTATTTTCAAGACAAACAACCTGGAGAGGTTGGTTCTGAGCGGGTGCGCCGAACTCAATGACGAGGCCCTTCAGATTATGATGCATGGCGTCGAGCCTGAAATCGATATCCTGTCTGAACGGCCGATTGTGCCGGCCCGCAAGCTTCGTCACCTCGACCTGAGCCGCTGTGTCCGACTCACAGATGCAGGCGTGAAGGCCATCGGCCATCTTGTACCTGATCTTCAGGGTCTGCAGCTCTCAGGCTGCAAGCTGTTGAATGACGATGCTCTCGAGTCCATTCTCGCGTCCACCCCCTGGTTGACACACCTCGAACTCGAGGACCTCGAAAACCTCACCAATTCTATTCTGTCAGAGCATCTCGCCAAGGCTCCTTGTGCATCTTCGATAGAGCATCTCTCTCTTAGCTACTGCGAAAACTTGGGCGACACTGGGATGATTCCGGTTATGCAAGCATGTACGAACCTTCAGAACGTTGACCTTGACAACACGCGAGTCAGCGACCTCGTCCTCGCCGAAGCAGCCGCAATGGTCATGAAACGCTCTCAACGATCTATCGAAACGGGAACACGACCGAAACTGTCCCTCCAAATGGTCGTCTACGATTGTCAAAACGTGACTTGGACAGGTGTCCGTGAGGTGCTCTTCCGCAACACACAAGTCAAAGCTGTATCAGGCCAACCTGGCCGAGTGAGCTTTCCAACCGAGATGATCGGGCTTAAGTGCTTCTATGGCTTCCAGATGACTGTCGATGAGCATCAGAAGCGAGTTCTGCGCGGTGATCTTGCGTCCGCTGGTCGCCTGGAGAGGAAATGGGCAGACTACATGCAAGCCACGGAAGAAGCAGGCATGACAGGTGCAGGCTACCGAAGACGCAGGCGTCGAGCCAGAGAGGCCCAGGCCCTCCATTTAGACGAAGAGGATGGTGGTTTTGGTCCTACCGGCCGTCGGAGGGCACGCACCCTGGGCTCGTGTGCTGTCATGTAGGCCCCGAATACGATACACACGATACATTAAGTGAATGCACACCAATATACAGCAGAATGGTATACGAATATGTTGGGACTTTTTTTATTCTTCTTTTTTCTCAGGGCGTCTTGGGGTTCGGCTAAATGGGTAGATATTTATTGGGCGGGGGCTGCTCGCCTTCTTGTTCTTAATGGTGTTATAGTAGATCACGGCGTTCTCCTTTCTATGGCGATCCTTACGCCACGATGGTAGCATGCATTTCAGCGCATCAAGCATATTGAACGACGTTGTGCATATATGTCTAGACAGTCAAATACAATGAATGTAGATTCGAAACCAACATCTTCAGAAGCCTTGGTATGCTTCTTAAAATCTTGCGTCCAGGTTAGAACATTTCGGTCACTATTCGTTCACCACGATGTGATCTCCACCACCGTGAGTTTCTCGCCAGTTCGCCTTCGTCACCCCCTACGATGTCCGACCACTTGAGGATGAACTCTTCCGTTGCCTCCCAACTTCTGGAGTCCCAGGGGGTTCCAGTATGTGCGCCTGCAATGCCTCCCCAACATGTCAAGTGATTAAGTGAATCATGGAAGAACTCATCCTCATCCATTTCGTTCATTTTCTCGATGACGTTGTCCCTGATATCCTTGAAGGGAATCACATCGATGAATGGATGGTGATTAACAACAACCTGTTTTCGTGTAGGGCGGAGATCGAAATGCAGGGTGCGGGATCCACGCTGGACAGATGTGATGATAGCTTCAGGATTAGGATCCGAATCCGCGTGAGCCCGGTAGAAGGGTGAAACGGCATCGTCAGAACAGTACATCGACCTTGTTATCCCAAGTGAGAGACAGTTCTCGAGCATAGCGCTGATAATGCATATGATGTCGATCTGGAGATTGTTTTTGTATGGATCTGGGATAACAGGGAGAAGGACTTCTCTGGAATGGTTGGGAATGTGAAGTGTAGGACAACCACAGTTGAAAAACAGCACCGGTGCTGTGTACTCATCGTATATGGGGTTTTCAGAAATCCATTGGTCAAAGTCTTCAAAGATGAGGCTGGCACTCCACGTGCCTATATCTGTTGTCGACTGTGATATCGAGTTTCCCGGATCGGGATGAAGTGTTGAAGGATTGATAGTTTCAGCGTCTATGAGTATTTCACTGACAGGTGCTGAAGTAAGCCCTCCTTCGGGATTCTCCACGTGAATGAGGGACCTGTCATTGTTTTCTTGTAATGCAACTCCCTGCTCGGCTGCCCGGCGCTCCAGCTCCTGTATGCGCTTCCGCTGCTTTTCCCCTGAAATGGATCATGTCAGCCACAAGCAGCAAAGTACCCAGGCGGCTTATTTAAAGAGACTTTGGTTCCCATCCTGGTTAAACTCACTGTATGTCTGCTGAGCTAAGCGGTTCTGTAGGCGTCTTTTCTCGGGATCACGGCGAATGACCTTCTTCTTGATGGCTGAAGGCTCCTTTTGAGTAGATTGGCTGGGATTCGTTGAGCGCTGAGCGGCGCCGGAACGTTCTTGTCCCATTATTTTCTGATTGAAAAATATATATCACGAGACTTTTGATTGCGAGATACTGTTGAAAGAGCTGATCACCTCGAGTGGAGTAGAGTGAAGTGAAGTGAAGGCATCGCGAGGATTCATGTAAGCCACTGGTATGCCTGATGGCTGACGTGAGCCACTGGGCCACATCAGTGAAAACTAGTTGTCGCGACCTGACTTACCCTATACGCTTTTCTGATCCAAACGTTTCTTCAAGGTGGTTTCTGACCATCAAACTGTGGGTTGTAGAATTGTGTACTACTACCAGCCCCCAATACAGACCTCTGGGTGTGTTTCTATCCAAATTGACCAGGATAAAACCTCTTTCGCTACATTTCACAAATAATGCCGTCAACTTCAGTCACAACCGACTCTTGCCTAGCCTCTTCTTGGTCAATAGTTTGCCGACAGTTCAACGGAGCTAGCCCGCCAATCGTATCCTTCTTCTAGCTAAAGGCGTCAATAGGTTCAACCGGCAAGAATATTGGAAATTCTTCAACAGATGGGTAGATATTACCATGCATCTATGCGTCATGGGAAGCTAGCAATGATCAATGGTTTTGCTCCGGGCTTGTATCTCCTTAGGCCACCTAATGCTTGTGGGTCCCAGTGACGTGACAGCCAACCAGTATATTTGCTTGTATTAGCTAAGCGATTGGTTTTAATCCCTGTAAATGCTCTAGCGCGTGCCCCACAAGCACTAGGTGGCCTTAAGAGATTAGCCTGACGCTAAACTGATCGTCCCCTCTAAATCGCTGAAGAATCGGATTCAAACTCTCCGACATGTGGACTTTTGGACGGCTTATTATAAATTGTCCCGTTCATACTATCACAGGCTCCAATCCGACCGAGAACTGGTTGTTCCGTGGTGTCAACGGCCCCGACCCCTCGGCCGGACGGTCTTGGATGGCTGAACGGGAATGTGGGGCCGGGCATGTGGCCTACCGAGCGCCGAGGTCCCGAGGTCATCATTCATAGCTCGAACTTCACAACTTCGTGACGGAGGACTTACAACGACGCCTAACACCACCCGCTACACCAAATAACGTGGGAAAGATATTAACAAGGAAAATGCCACTCGAGGTCGTATATGTCACTCGTCACGGAGTAAGTTCCGATCAGCCTTGACTGTCCCGGCCATAGATTTCTTCGTCCCGGTATTGATGAACTGGCCCCGAGTATAGTTCCGTTCTGGATGGAGTGTCGACCCTCTCACTGGCGTGTACACTGGGTTCATACGATCGCCAACAGGCATCCCCGCGGACCCGGCCTTGACGTCTCATGGGGTCTCACAATCAAAAGAGATGGGCAAACATCTCATGACCCTGGATCCTCCCATCGATGCTGTATACTCAAGCCCGTATTATCGATGCCTGCAAACGATAACACCATTCGTTGAGCTCAAACAGCAGCAACTTAACGACCAACCAGGTATTCGAGGCTCTGCGGCGGCCAGAATACGCCCAGAACATGGAATAGGCGAGTTCTTTGGGGCAGCACCTTTCGACCATCCAACCCCCGCCCCCTCCAAGCGACTCAAGGAGCTATTTCCAGCATTCGATGAGGACTATTCGTCTGCAATAACGCCCTCTAGAAAAGGCGAAACGATCAATGACCTATATGGGCGAGTTGCAGCAGCTGTACAGGCCATCATCGAGCGCTGTGACGCAGAGGGACATCGTGCCGTGGTGTTATGCACACATGCTGCAGTCGTCATAACACTGGGCCGTATCCTTACAGGACGCATCCCCAAGGCTGTCGAGGAAGAGGATTTTCACGCCTTTACTTGTGGACTGAGCACGTACCGCCGGCGAGGCCCAGGCCTGGAGAGAACTACGATGTTGGGCCCCAGTAAGTTTGTTCGGTAGTGGATATCAAGTGACCAACATCGGCGGCAGGATATTGACAAACACATAAACACAGACGAATCTCACCCACCCACAAACGACCTCAGTCCAGTAGGGGAGTGGCAGTGCGAAATCGATAGCGATTGTGGTTTCTTGACGTCTGGAGAGGAGCGAGGCTGGCAAGTTAACAATACCCTCCAGTCTCGCGACAAATACCGAATTAGTTATAGGCTGACCCAGAACGCAGGAAATTTTCTGGCGATGAATCGTTCCCAGGAACCGGCACGATGTCACAAGATGGTATTGATCCCAAATTATAGTACCGCTCATACGAGGAGCGTACCACTATATTGCCGAGTAATGAGAGCTCTATAGCTTCGGGTCGTGAACTGGCAGATATGTTCTCAGTCTATAGTTCTAACAATGTACCGGCTATAAAACTCTGGAATACAGAAAACTCATTTTGTGACACTTTTTGAACCGTTTCAACTGCTCGTATTATACAAAGTCAGGGTCCCAGTGCTAAACCCAAAGAGTTGATTTCTATCGAATACACCCCCGGAACAGGCAATGACCAGAGCATGCCCAATGCAACAGCACGTGTTCCATTTGAATTGTGTTGGTTGAGCATGCATGTGTATGAACAAGCCTACAAGGCTTCTTCTATGTTTGAACCCCTGGTACTGAGTTCAACGTGCCTGCACCGCATCTGCGTACAGTAGCCTACTGGGCTTGGATTGTGTAACGGCACAACGGGGAATTTTTCTGTGGCCAGATACTTTGGGTCCCGTTGCAAACGACACATGAGACTGTTGAGTGTTTTGTGACTCGGTGACGACAAGTCGGCAATTGAGAAGGATCAACGAGTCAATCAAATTGAGTCAATCATAAAGCCCCCTTACATTGAGGTCAAGAAAAAGCTGAACGTAGGCATCAAGATGCGGGCCAGACCCAAGATAAGAGGTGACAATACATCCATAACGGGATCATCCGACCCTTGCTCTGCTGAGCCGTTAGGTCAACCATCTTCGGGGACGAACATGTTGGGTAATGAGTTGCGTCACTGGAGAATACCTAGCACTGGCGAGAAGGCTACGTAGCAGCAGTACAAGGATCATCATCTGGGCGATTGTTCCTTTCAAGAATGGAGCTAGGAACACTGATCCTCAGCTCATGTCGTCTCGATTAGCGTTTCGACTATAAACAACTAACAAGACCCCTTTGGCAAATAAGAAGCTGGTGTTGCTGTAAACATTCAACGGCCCGTGTCATCCGTGTATCGCTCACATGCGAACTTGTGGGGAAGGGCAAGGATAGGAAGACTGACAAGGGCTCCAGTCCGGAAACACGAAGCAACGATGTAGTCTATGGCGATGCATGTTTTATTAGGAGGTTCACAGCAATGACATGCCTTGCATGTTGTGAGATTTTCTCCATTTTACACGGGGCAAGCAAGAAGGCTGGTGAGAAGCTCGGGTACAAGATCCGTGAGACGGCGTTGCAGATGTACCCAATAATAAATGCAGATATCCTTGCCATGATAGTTTAACATAGGTAGCGAGGGAGTCAGGTGGTTAGGAGTCAATAGCCAGGGGACAGACCTGGAACATGAATCAAATGAATGATCAAAATGACCAAAAAAAATCAATAAAAAACACAATCTCTCAGTATGGTCAACTAATTGATGAGAAGAACCCACACAGGTTCCATACCCAGACCTCCACTACCTGCTACCACCCAATTAACAGACAATATGTAGGTAATTAATAAAGATGTAAAGGCGGAGAGAGTGGAGATGGGCCTCGAGGAGAAAAGAGGGAAGATGATACGTACTAATTCAACTGGTCGGTTCAATTATGAAATCAGAATATTTTCATGATAGATTTCGAGGCGTCCGATCGCCTCGAGCTTGTGGGTAAGGTCCTCGTTAATCTAACGGCCGAGACGCAGCTATCTTACATACTACCTAGGTAGGGTAGGTACCTGTAGTATTCCAAGATTTCAAGATTGACGGTACCTTAGTATGTTGGTAGCGAGACAAACGCTAGACGCTTGGGTCATGTGCTTGATCTTTAGACTCAACACACCTCAGGGCAAATGCCTTCCATAAGGTAGGTACCGTAAGGTAATGAGGCTCAAGTCAACTTCACCTGACTGTCATGGAACGGAATGGAACGGAATGGAAGGAATGGAAGTCACGACTGCCCACGAGGGCGATGCCTCAGGTTTCAGCTGAAACAGAGTCCAGCTTGTCTTGGCAAGTTGACCGATATTTCTCGTCAACCTCATACCCTCCTCATCCTTGTTGCTCATCTGTCAGCTCTCACTTTCTTCAGCTCGCGACTGCAACAAAATCTCGACACCGCCCCAAAGCAACGAGAGTCTTTCTGCAACGTTTGCCGTATTGGGATTGAAGAGGTGTGGCTGGCCACCCAGTGCGTAACACCCATTCGATGTGTTGGCCATGGCATTAGCAGCAAAAAAAAAAAAAAAAAGCAAATCCGTCATCTGTTGGTTACACAGCACATCTCCTTAAGCATCTCGTCTTAATGAGGAGCCGATGACGAACGCCTGCATGGTATTACAGACTTGCTGGGGACTATCACAGTAGCATTGACGGGCGCCTCAGACGCTATTGCTCGCCTATACTGAGCTCAGTCCGGCCTTGTGGGAAGTTGTCGATCTGAAAATGCTGCTAGCTGCAAGTATCCGATTCGGATATACTGAAGAAATGATAATTGATACAACAGATAGATCATCTCTCAACTTTTGGAAAGCGAGAAAATAGTACATGTCTACGGATCCAAACAGCGATCACCAATGCATATTCTATCGCCACGATCAAGATCAACAATGATGACTAGCAACAACCAACAGTGCTACAAGGAGCAAACAAGATTCATCGACCGGATCTGTTCGCAATGGGTCTTCTCTCACAGGCTTGCTTCCTCAACGCTACGGTCGCTCCCTCGCGCCGCCAGCCCGCGAGATATCTAATTCTGCATCGTCATCGTCAATACAAGACACGCAGCAAACGGTTGTCGCATACCTTCCTAAGGAATGACTTTGAAGCTCAGATTGGGCCTGCATTGCCTATGTACGTAGTCTGCTGGTAATGATTCGACGGCCCCCAAGCGGAGCATGAGCTCCCACACAAGATACACGTCAAATATGACAGAATACCCTGCAGACGTTGTGGCTTTCTAAATTTTGCTTCTTTTTTTCTTTGTGAAATGTACTCAGTGGATGTATGTACACCGCTGCTTGTACTGTAATCAGACTCGGACGCTTCTCCTGCACTCTTTTACCCTTTCATCTCGCCCGCAGCATGTAAGTTTCTGGATGGCCAACGGTGCAGAATGCCTAGCAACTTGTTCTTCCCGTACGCATAGCAACGGGAACTTTCTCTTATTGGCCCTGTTTCTCGCAAAAGCTCCCACTGGCCCCCGAACTCATGAATTGATGTCCCCGCTACGGCAAGATAGGTCCTCGTTCTTGCCTCCACCAAGTCGAGGAGCCTGCTGCGATTCGCGGCAGCCAATGGACACATTCGGCTGCCATCTGAGTCAGAAGACTATCACTGACTTCCATGTACAAGAAAATATACATATGCTGGTAACCGACGCTCAATCCTGGTCAGAAGAAGGGTGTTGCCTTCATCATAATTGTCAACGACGGAGCTATTGGCCTCAAGTTTTAACAACACCCCCCAGCTCGACCAGAAAACAGTTGACCCACGGCTATGGTCCCCAGCAGAACGGTTGAGGCGTACGCTACTGGCTTTAACATCCAACCAGCACTGTACATATTAAGCCATTGAGCAAACATTTTTCTTTCTCAGTAAGTTGGACTTGAATAGCCTGCTGCCGGCTACAGTCAAAGTGGCAGCAGATTGGCCCAGATCGGAAGCACCAACATTGTGGCAGCCCCCTGGCCAATGTCATTCGCACATCTCGAGTGAGATCTTGCTGGGATCTGAACGACAGGGTTTGCCCCGGACAGTGCAAATTCGGCTTAACGCGATCTCAGAGGCTGCGTTAAATGGACCACTCCCCAGTCTAGCGAGCCAGATGGGCTAGGGCGCCTTGACCATGGCCTAGCTTATTATCCACACTACAGCGAATGTTCACCTTGAAAAAGCAGACTGTTTGATTATCGGAAGAGACAAGTTTCGCGATTGGATTATTTAAGAAAGATTCTGGCTAGCAAGTCTCCCCTTGGAGATTCTCCCTCAGCTATGGAGTAGTACTCCATGCTCGAATTCGATCAGAGTGTGTGCCTCTTTTTAGGGATAGTTTTGGATAGGTCACTCCGCTCAACTATCCGCCCCTTGCTTCTACGCGATGCGGGTCTCCCTGGACAGGATGAGCTATCTATGTAGGTAGGCACTGCTCATTTTCCCTCTTTACTGTACTCTTCTCTTGGCGGAAGACTGATCGTGAGCTATCCTTATGAACCCGACTTGTAGTTGGGGAATGTATTGTTGACTGTACACCCCAAGGAGGGAGTTGTTTGCCAAGCGGATAAGCCCTACGGAACCATGGTTGGTTGGATGCATCATACATACGATACGCATGCTTTGTTGCTCCACCAAGGATGGCAGTAGAAGCAACCTGTAGGAAAAGTCATGGCAAAGCAGGACGATCATCCTAGCCGGCGGGCGAGTTCTGCACGTGCTGACAGGCTGCTCTGACGAAGCGGCGTCCTCACTCGCAGCAACGCATCCGCACGAAACCATCTTTATAACCCTGCGGCAGGTACGGATAGGATCCCGGTTGATGCTTTTGCTTCTTCGCTCCACCTTATCTCCTCTTAGGCGGGGAGGGTCTTGGAGAGGGTGTCCCCCAGAAAAGAAAGGCGTTTTGTCTAACGCCAAGTCCGACTGTTGGTAGCGTCTATCACCTCGGACAGGGGTGGCACACAGACCCCTTCATAAGTCGAGACAATCACTTAATATCGTCTCGTCCTTTGATGTTGGCTTATTACCGGCGCTCAGGTACCAGACAAAAGAACGAGAGAGTTTGCATCGGCTGAAATCAAGCGTGCCTTGGCCCTACAGACAACAAGACCATCGATACATCGCGGATCGAATACAAGAGAGTCAACCCCCCTCCCAATGAGCTGTCTACATTCGAAAAGATATCGGCATTTTCAGTATATATTCCCGGCTCTAACTCTCCCTTCTTCCTTATAGTCCCTCTACTCTCCCTTTGCCCCTTGCTTAGGTCTTGGTTTGCAAGACGTATCTAGTTTCCACTTGCATTTGCCCTCGGCCAGCCTCGAAGTTTTCAACTACCGCCAGACGCCTCCTGTTAAATCTTCAAGAGGGGACCCATTTCCACCTGAATCATAACAAACAAACTTTGGATCAAAACAAAACACCAGAAGCATTTACATCGGCTCGTCTGCTTGCTGTGTGACCGTTGCCAGACGCCTGTCAAAATGAGTATTCATCCATTCCTCAAGATGGAGGGGGCCTCTAGGAGACATTCGGCAGAAGACCCGAGCCAGACACACACCTATCAATGTTCGACTCAACCCCAAACCCCACCATGTTCAACCTCAGGAAGCCCCAGGGTCAAGTTTGAGGGTAAGTTCTGGTTTATCAGACTCAGCTCTTCAGTATGGAAACCCGAGACTAACAACATTAAGAGTTTACAATCCTTCCCAGATTACATGACGCCGTATCGCCTCAAGGGAACAATGTTGTGAAGCTCCCTAGTTTAGGAGAATTCGACGAAGGAGTTGAGGCCCTCGTTCGAACACATGGACCAGTGAAGACCTGGACTCCATTATCTCCGCTCCCTGGACTTTCTCGCAACCCCATGGTCCTTCAGCCTATGAGATCCATTACAACACCACAGCCGCCTTGGTCTTTCCAAACTGATGACCTTCCTAACGACTACCCGATTTCAAGAAGAGGGACCATCAGCAGCCATAATCGATACTCACTTGCAGTTGATTATCCACAGCAATCTTTGCAGGGAAACTATCGAAACCCAGACACGTACTGCGGCTATGGCGGTGGAAGCCCATCTCTTCAAGCACCATCGAACACGCATTGCTATCCAAGTCCACCACCAGACGGCGAGGGTCGGCACATTAACCAAAAGTACACAACAGAGGAAGGTGACTACATCATCTACGCCTGGCATGACAAGAAGATGAAGTGGCAGCGCATCAAGCAAGAATTCGCAGCTCGGTTCGGTACTACTCCCGAGCGTACGATTCAAGGTCTCCAAGCGTGGTATTACCGTATGAATCAACGCATACCTGTTTGGGATCAGGAGGGCTGGCTCTGCTTCGATAACGAAGATGACCTTGAACCTCAGCATGTCAGCATCAAGGTCCGTGAACGGGATAGCCAGGACAAACCCATGGAGCCACTGGGCATAGCTCAGCGATACCCCGAACGTGCGATTCACTATCCGTGGGTCGACGCTGAGACTAAGTTCAAGGCCCAAGATTGGGGTACGTATCTATTACTCATTGAGACATGGAAATGAAACTAACACTGCTTATAGCTGCCAAAAGAGCTTTGCAGTACCGCGACAGGCGAGAGAGACGTAGAAGAAAGGAGCAGCGACGATTGAAGCTATGAGAAATGAAGCATGCTGTCCCCGGTGACTAAGCTTGCAACCCGAATCAACAATTGGCGGAGATATTGATGAAGGCAGGGTGATTTCCACCACCATTGCCACTGATGAAGCGAATTGTTTCCTTTTCCTATTTGGTTCGAACTCAAAGAGTTCTATATCACGCTTTTCAACGACCGAATTTCCGACGACACGACGATCATGTTCCTACCATACCCTGAAGCATGTAACTAAATCTCCTTTGTCATACACGTACATTTTGTCTCATGTTCGCTTTTCCAACCCTCCAGTGTCTTACGGACCACTCTTGGACATCATGTATCAGCGCCATGCACAATACCGCCGGGGAAGGATAATAC
>JAAQPG010001442.1:0-19868 GCA_013186905.1 Fusarium udum | reverse complement strand
CTCCCACCAACCCCCCTGCCGGCAGCGTCGACCAGTGGGGACAATGCGGTGGCCAGAACTACAGCGGCCCCACGACCTGCAAGTCTCCCTTCACCTGCAAGAAGATCAACGACTTCTACTCCCAGTGCCAGTAAAGGGGCTGCCGAGCTATCTAGCATGAGATTGAGAAACGATGTGATGAGTGGACGATCAAGGAGAAGTGCGTGGATAAGATGGACTTGATGTGGGAAGACAGGGGTTGGCTTTCAGTTTTCCGAGTACTTTGTGCTCTTCTTTTGCCCTTCGTTTGTCTCGCGCAATAAAAAGCGACATTTACCCCTATTATTATATACATCGGTAGAAAATAGTTACAACTGTCGTTATCAATCTATCTCTTACTCGACTCGCTTTGAAATTTCTGTATAAGCAGCTGTTCTACTGACTATCTCTCCAAGATAATCTATGGCTTTCTGCAACGCCCGTTTGCATACAGTCCTTGGCAAGAATCAGTGAGGCCAAGAAAGGCAGGTAATCCTGTCGACAAGACAATGTGGGAACACAACATAAGAGACCAATATCTTGGAGAATATGGGTATTGCGAACGTCGACTCTCATGTATGGATAAGGCTACTGTGTTCTTCGGCGTAGTGTATGACGCCTTATATTGTGTTATGCTGAAAATAAGCATCTTGTCTTGTTATGTTGCTATATGAGATCTTTGGGCTATACTTTACATATTGCTATAAAAGCATTTGACTTTTCAATATGGATAAGGCTGTTGAGTTAAAGGAAGCGTCGAGCCCAGCGCGATGACAAAGCTCCCAGTGTCGATTTCAAGATATGATGTCTGTCAGCTAACATCCTATTACATGATCTGGATTGGACATGTCACTTTCTGGGTACTGGACTTTTCCTAGGGATGACAACAATGTCTCCATATTTCAATGTATCCTTATATCAACATATATGTCTAGGTAGATACACGACTAAAACGATTGACATCCGCATCTCGAATCCCTAGATGCAAAATTATCCTAACTCAAATATCCCCAATCAATTATAGTAGATTTAAACAGACTCGCGCTTCTTCTCGCTCTGCTGAATTTCAGCCCCGTCCTTGAACTCCTGGGCCTGATGCTGAGCAGCGTCAACGCCGAGCATCTGGGCACCCTTCTCAGTGTGGTCGGCACCACCGAAAACAGTATCCATGTGCTCAAGAGCGATACCCTTGGTTTCAGGGACAAAGAAGAACACGAAAACGCAGAGCAGGATGTTGACGGCAAAGAAGAAGAAGAGGCACTTGAGGCCGGTCTTGGCGAGGAATGTTGGGAAGAACTGTTGGAAAATGGTGTTGGCCACATTCTGGCACTGAGAAGCCATACCGACGGCCTGGGTTCGGACGTTGGCGGAGAAGACTTCACTGGTCCACATCCAGACGCCAGCACCCCATGAAGGCTTATAGAAGAAGCTGTAGTAATATGTTAGTATGCGTTCAAGAAAGGCGAAGAAGCAAGAAAACTCACATGAAGAGGTAGAGCATGACAACAATGCCAATAGCAGTGGGCTCGGTCTTGGGAGTCGGAGTAGCGAGGCCAATGACGGGAACAATCAACATGCAGACGGCCATACCCGCGGCACCGACCATGAAGAGCCATCGGCGACCAAAGCGATCGGCGGTCCATACAGCGTTCAAAGTGAATAGAATACCCATGGTAGCCCACAAAGCGTTGATGAGGTTGATCTTTTCAGTCGAAGTCCAGACTTGCTTGTAAATGGAAGTGGAGTAGGTGTTGAGGGTACCCTGGCCGGTGAGCTGCTGGCCGACGTTGAGGACAACTGCAATACCGAAGCGCTTCCTGATAGAGGGGTCCTTGAAAAGGGCACGGTATCCAGGGCTGATGGCCTCCTTCTCGTACTCGATAGCAGCCTGGATAGCCAGGACCTCATCCTCAACCTCCTCCTCAGTGTCACGGATACTTCGAAGGGCGGAGCGGGCTTCGTCGATCTTCCCCTTCTTGATAAGGAAACGGGGAGACTCTGGCTGGAACGGGAGCAGGATGATGACAAAGATGGGAACCATGACCTGGAAGATAACAACCATGCGCCAATCCCACTCGCCGAGCTTCTCTCGGTTCTTGCCACAGGCGAAGTTGATCCAGTAGGCAATAAAGGCACCGACCGAGTAGAAGAGTTGCCAGAAGGTCATGACCTGACCTCGAATCTCAGCGGGGGCGACTTCACCGATGTAAACAGGGCCAGCAGCTGGGAGGAAGTTAGTGACCAGTCACAGGAGCTGGTGAAAGTATATAACTTACTGAGAGCGGTGCCCTGGCCAATACCGATGAGGACACGGCCGAGAATGAAGACACCAAGCTTTCCCTTAGGGGCAAAAGCCTGGATGATAGCGGCGATGATGGTGATGAAGCAACCAATACCCATACCGGCACGTCGACCAAGCCAATCGGCCAGGGGGCCACCGATGAAGAAACCACTGACGATAGCACCGATAGTGTAGCATGTGTTGATGAGACCGACAGTGTAACTGTCATTCTTGAGGTCGAGATTGAACCAGTTCAGCCAGTTCTCCGAGGCCTGGAGAGCGTTGAAAACACTGGAGTCAAAGCCGTAGAGCGTCATACAAGACGCAGCTACCATGGCAATGAACCAGTTGTAGACTCTGGTCTTGCTGGGCATGTTGGCGGCGTTGTTTGGCTCAGTGCCTTTGTATGGAAAGAGTTGCCGATTATATGACTCAAGAATGAGAAAGGTCGGTCTCAAGAAGAGGCAGAGAAGAGAATGAGGATAGTGGGACAAAGAACAGAGGAGAGAAGGAGTGAAGATGATGCTTCCCTTGCTATCTTTTTATCTTCGAGACGAGGAAGGAACCCCCAGAGGCTAGAGCCGTCTTTCTTGCCCCCAGACCCCAGACTATGTCTTTCCTAGGTTAACCCCAGACCCAACCCCAGGATGCGGTTGCGGTTGCGGTTGCGGTTTGTGTTGCGGCTACCTAGGTATGGATGGATAGTTTACGGACGGACGCACCTTCCCCACCATTCCGTAAGTCTCTAATTGTGTGTGTTAAATCTGATGTCTCAATTTGAATGGCCGAACTTGCTTTCTGTTGTTGCTGTCTCCTGAAATCTTAACTTGACTAACTGTTCGGCAGTAGAGGCAGCATTTACGCCCACCATTCACGCTCGTCACTCGACCCCTGCTACTTGACGATAAGGCAGTTGAGCATGTAGGCATATCGGTTTCATGTCCTCTTATCGAACGTTGAGAATTCGCTTAATTATCGTTGTTTCCACTTTTCTAGCACTGAGTCGGATCCCATCATCCCATCCCATCGTTGAGCCTTCACAGTAGACAGTTCAACCCCCCGCAACTATTGAACGACTTAACGTAAGGTAGCTCAAGATCGGAACCCCCAAAGTTGAATCCTATTCCCCCACGATTCATTTACAACGAGTCTAAAGAATAGAATTCAGTCCAATGTATCAAAAGAAGACTCCCTTAATTAGACTTGTGATGCTACTGTGCCGTGCCGAGTTCCGTCTGCCCAGGTCGCTAATCCCTGTCATGCCCTCCACCGGCTCGGCGCCTCTGTCAGTTTTGGGTGGCATGCTTAACGCCTGTTGGAGCAATTTCTTCCTGGCTTTCTCTTAGACCTCGACTCTCTTTGGAATTGGCTTCCTTGGGGGAGTGGAGAATGGGGGGAATGTCTTTTTGCGGCTGATGATGGCCGTACCGCGTGGCCAGATGGCAGGGCATCAAAAGCTACGATTGGTGGAATATCTAAGGGAAATAATTCCTCCGTCAGAAATAGTCAAAATTTAACTCTGCCCGTGCTAGACCCGTTCTGAGCCAAGCTCCATAGTCTCCACCTCCACGATTCACCCGTGCGGAGTAGACCGCTTCTCGTTTTCCTGGATCTCTTCCCCGCATTGGATTTGCCTTGGATATGGAGAAGAATCTCGGGTAGAAAGCAAATAAAGATAAGCGGTTATTGGGAACTAATTACTCTGTGATCTTTGGTATTCTATCTAGGTATGCTGCGATATGCTACAATTAAAACTGAGGTGACGGCGCCACATCATCCATACCTTTGACAGTTGAGTCTATCTGAACAGCAGGTAACCCCAAAACGTAAGACTGAAGGGTCCTCCAACTTGACAACGACCTCATGGATGATGGTTGTAGGTAGTAGACTTGGTCAAGGCGCAGCTTGGCCTGGTTGACTCCAAAACTGAACCACATAGCTTCAGCTCCAGCTCCAGCTCCAGCTCTTGCCAAGACATCGACCCCTTATTTAGCCCGATCTTACACCCTCTTACAAGTTGTCCTATTGCATCTGGACCATACGGCTTAGACGACAACAACAACACACCACACCATAAATCTCAATGCCAAGTGCGATCAACTCAGGGTCCCAAGCGCCACTGACAACAGACCTATGCTTCCTTGTGTAACGACGTTATATCCTACCTTGCAAGTGTTTGGCCATTGCAGAGTACCTAGTAGCTATTCTTCACAGTTTCCCTCTCCTTGATAGTAGCACAGTTAATGCTAACTGACTCTTTGGCGAGAGTACGTCCAACATAAAACCAAACCACGCGACTCCTATGTCCGGGGCGGGGTCGGCCGATTGTTAGATATGCCTTGACTCCATCATTCCAACTCCGAATGACAGCATTGTCAACCCCCAAACTTTGTGTCTTATCCCCATCATTTATACACCAAACAATACACAATTGCTTTCGGCTAAATTCGAATCAATGCAGTGGTGTTCGTCATACTTCTATAATTTTAGCCAATAGGTTGCCTCACGGGTTCCTAGTCGAGGGGTCTGGTTATTAGGTCCTAGTCGTAGAGTCACAGAAGGCATTGCATTTCTAAAATACATTAGGCAAACTACCTATTCAATCCTGCCAATGAACTCACACACCACGACCCATCATGATTTGAATTGAGACCATCCTCATAGGAATCGAGTCTGGATTCATACCAGCCATAGGTTTCACCCTGTACACGGCTGCCCAACGGACATCGGGAATATTACAAAGTCATGCCCTCCTGTCCAACATAGCGCATAGCCTTACAAAGATATAAATAAGTATCTGGATCATGTGCCACTCTGGAATTGTTTTGAGCCGTAATGTTCATGAGTATGTCTATACCCAATTTCTTATTTACAACTTCGAGTCTATGGCTTATGCGGTCTGGCCGACTTACATCAATGAAATTGCAGACTCCAGCTACCAATCAACACATTGAACCTGGTATAACACATTGCATCTCAGAACACCGGGAAGTTAGGCTTTAACTCTACCCAAAATCTAACCTAACGGCCTTGGCCCTAGAGCGTGCTTTAGAGTTAAGCATGACGAGTATTTCTTCCATCATCGTCCAAACCCCCATTCTGGGATGTATTATCAGGAGTCGCTACCGTGGAACATTTGTGTAATATCAACTACTCCCCATGGCGTCTCCTTGATGTGCCGTGAGTTTTGTATTTAAAAACCAGCCTGAGTCTGGTGTGGTATACCTCTGCCCTGATACTGTAATTGATACTGTTCTCTAGCAGTATCACGTGCTTGCTTTCGTCTCGAAAGTCGATCCACCATTTCCTGGGATATCATACTAAAGCTTTCTCTCCAGGTCGAGGCATCTACCCAACGGTCTCCATAGGTATCTAATGTCTGTGAGACCTTATCGAGACATCTCAAGCTGCGATCAAGGTTATCCTCTCCATTCATCCCTTGGGGTTGCAATCGTCTTGGGAGAGGAGGGGCAGGTGCAGCACCCGGGCGAGAAATTGGAATCGGAACCGGCATTCCCGAAAGAAGCATATCTTCTGCATCTCTTAGAACCGCAAGGAACTGATTCGCCATAAAATAGACCCTCAATACGTCATGGTATGTATAGAACCCGGAATTTTGTGCACCATGTGCTATCTCATGGACAGTGTCAAGGTAGGCCATCGAATGCTCAAAAATCAGGATGCGGTTATAGTCGGTGATGCTGGGTGCCCTGGCCGAGGGCGCAATACAGTAGACGTAGCTATACCTCAGCTCCTGGTCGAATAATTGTCTGATTTCAGGGGCCAGATTTGTCGGCAGAGTGTCTTGCCATTCGCGCATATCAAGACACATTTTCCAAATATACGAGATTGGATCCTGCAGAGGGACCGAACCTGATTGATACAACTCCTGGTACCAATGGGATTGCGCTCGTCGGAGTTGAAAGAGCAGCAGAGCAGGGTCTGCAGGTTGGGGACCGGTGATGGGTCCTGACACAGAACTCTTTCTCCCGCTATTAGATGCCTGAGGAAAAGCGACGTTAACAGTATCATCAGTAAACGAGAATGTTCGCGCATGGACCATACTGATGGCACTAAAGTGGAGGTTAGCAGGTGCGGGCTTGGTCATAAATAAGGGGTCATAGAGACTTGCCGATCAAGAGCATAGACGCAGTAAAATATTTTGCGTCGCATGTCTAGAGAAGCTTTGTCAGGGACAGAAGACAAGGGAGGGTCTTGGTGAAACCCTAGGTCAACTATCGCACGAGCTGTGAAACCTATCAAATGCCAGCTGTCGAAGTGGGCAGGGTCCAACATGGCATATTGCGTCAGAAGAAGCAGCGACTGGATTTGCGTCACGTATCCAGGGGTGAGAGCACCATCAGCATGGTTCATGGCTCTTGACGCATACTCGAGGCCAGCAATATAGTGTGTATCTTGGCTACGTTTGCTTTGGGCTGTAGAGCCAATGGCAAGGACCATGTACACCATCCAGTAGTCCGAGTCTTTGATGGTCCGGGTATCTTCTTGATATATGTCGTCAAGAGCGGTTAAAAGTGAGGTTTCCGAAAAGCAGGGGAACAACGAATAGACGTTGTCCATGTAATGCTGGACCAGCACATGGGCGGTTTGCCTTGGAGGTAAGCGGGCTTGGTCAGACTCTGGAAGGGCATCGTTCGTTGTTGCCGCCAAGACAAGTCTAGCAAAAGTCATGTTTGTTGATATAGGTTCAAAGTCTCGCGTTGTCGCATTGACAGAACTATAGAGGCATATTAGCACCAAAATCAAGGACTTGACTTGCTGTTTAGTACTTACAGAAAGCCAAAGTCGGATACAAGAGAGTTGACATCAGATGTCTCCCGCTTTTGCGCCGCTTTGCGATGTATAGCGGCACGAATGAGCGCAAGAGAGTCTCTACGGTCCATCTGTTGCACATTAAAGGCCGATGCATCCGTATCATGGAGTGCAACAGATGCCTTGCGTGATTTTGCAAACTGAAGTCGTTTTTCAAGCTTCTCTATGCGTAATTCCAAGGCCGCCACGTAACTGAGCACCAAGATTAGATCGGCTCTCGCTTACAACGGCCATGTTATCGACTGACCTTCTCTCCTTGCCTCGAGCGAACTGATCGTTTGCCGCTGAACACTCATTTGAACGACCAGCCTTCTCGCAGGCTGTACAAGCCGGTAGTTTGCCATCACACTATATGATATTAGCCACTGTCTGCAACATATGAGCGGCAAGCTAGTTGTTTTTACCTTGACCTTGGCAGCGCGGCCTTATATATGAAGTCAGTCAGCAAACATGGCCCCTCGAATATAGGCTCACTACTTACACCGAGAGCAAGCGGACACTGGCCTCGACACCCTCAAAAGCGGGTTGTGAGAGAAACTCGGACGTGGCATTTTTTCAAGCCTGTAGATGCCGACCCAGCACAAAGTATCGACGGCAAAAGTCCTGAAGGACTAATATTGCGGAGTGCCCGTGCAATCAACTAAAATAAGCGTAACAAATAGAGCTTGACTGGAGATAGTAGTTGATGGGTGATGTCTGGGGTAACAGTTCGTTCGAGTGTTGTCAAATTTCTCCACTCGGAAGCGGGACAATCAAGACCACGAGGACCAGGTTGGTTGCAGGAGTCAGTGGATTGACCTGTAATCTAAGCCGTTGACTCCGGGAATATAAAGAGATTGTAGTTGGCCTTTGAGAAATCTCAAGGAGCCTGAGCACAACGTGAAGCGCAATCAGAAAGGGGCGCGGGAAATGGGCGCGGTCTTGTGCAGGCAGTCAATCCACTGTTCCGTGGCGTCGTTGGCTAGTTCTTCTGAGTGGACGGTTGCGGGACAATCATCCAGGAATGGACTTGAAAGAACTCGATGCGTCGATAACGCGTTATATTGGTGTTTCAGACCTCTCTCTAAGTTTCTGGAAACGACAGGCTCAGATGATGACGGGAGGGAAGTGGCATCTCAACCGCAAAATATGGCAATGTAGTTTTGTCGACAACAAAGGTAATAAAGTGCTATTGTCTCATCGAGTCGACTCGTGTCCCTCGAGTTGTCGAGCGGGGCGGGGCAACAAATGTGGGTGGATAGAGAATACCTAGATGGCGTACCGGTAGTGCGGTTATACAGCGGCACAAATGACGATTAGCAAGAGGTACAGGCTCTATTATATGATCCTTGATGGGCAGTTTTAGTATTGAAGAGCGTTTCTATTTCTGACGGTGATAATAGTTGTTAATATTGTGTATCAAGAATGTCAGCGGCATGAGTGTAAGGAAGAAAAAAGATAAGCGCGAGCCTCATCACAGTACAGACAGTTCCGTTGTTTATTATTGGCAAGTAAGCTCATCCCCGGCGGGCGTCAGTAAAGCAACTACCTCGGTTCATGATTGTAAACTCTATTCATCAACCCCAGAACAAAATCCAGGGACAGTGATCAATGACTCTCCGAAGCCTGAATATCTGATATAAACCCTGTGTACAAAGGTCCCGAACTCTATCAAATGCTGTCTTATTATGCCGTGTTAAGCCACAGAAATGCAGAGTTGTAGAACCAGGGCGAACTTAGGATACGACGAATCTTAGACGGACGGACCGGATTCATTTCCCCGATGCACGTCAGTTCAATACTATTACTTTAAATACTGGGGAATACCTTAGTCAATGTTTCTGTGTACGTACTTGGCATGCAGAAGACTGTGTAATCCTAACTCCCCTCGACCTCATCATGACATGCCAAAGTATGTTGGTTTTGGAGCCATATGTTCTCTCTCCCTGACTGGAACTCTCATGCTTGGACTGGCGACAAGTAAATGCTATAACATTAACGACTGAGTAGCGGGTAAGATTGAGTCTTGTATCGACTCAAAACAAAGCGTCAGATACTGAATGGCAGCATGGCAAGGTTTTGTAGCTTATTTATCAACCGATAGAGGCGCGAACAGACTTCGAGGCTAAGGTAAGTACCTAGGATACCTGTATTAGCGGGTCTCGTGAGCAAGGCATCCAATCCATGGCGGATGAAAACAGACGAAACCATCCATGTATGAGGGTAGCCATTCGTCTGGTGGCACGTCTGGCTGGAGAAGAATCAATTCCGCACGGTACTTGAGGATCAAGCTCAAGTTCCGCGACCCATAAAATAACACGATGTGACATGGTGTTTGGTTAAAGCTGGAGTGGGCTCTATCAGATTACGGCAGATGCCTGAATCTTATAACAGGGGAATCATAGATGGGTCCTTTAAGGTAGTGGGCGTGTTTGTGAGGGACTTCCTGAACATATTGCGCAACATGTCATTGCTGACACGAGTATCACACATGCATCGTTCTTTGTACGCGCGCCATCCAATGTCGCTTCTCGGCCACATGATCCACGCGAAATGCATGTCCTGGAATCAAACGTTAAAGGTCCCAGAGCGGGCTGACCGAACAATAAAATCCATCACAATTCAGCACCTGTCATTCAAGGATCTGCACTAATAGAAGCGAAGACTAGTCCTGTCGAGGTAAAGTCAATTTTCGTCCACCTTACCTGGGGGTATGTTTCCTGAATGCTGAAACATTCATCACTCAGCCAATAAGTTACTAATGTTGCCGCCGACCTCAGTTGTCAAACAGCTCGTGACTTCTGGTACTCATCAAGAAACCTGCAAACCTTATCCTTCAAGCGGATCCAAGCTTATAAACTATGGCCTTGTAGTTTAGACCAGCAAAATATTGGTGTTAAAATGTCTACCTATTCTAGCTAGGTAGCTATTTTCTCTTAATTTTCACCAAAGCCCCTAATTCTCTAGGTCAACTTACTAAGGCATTGGTGATGCGTTGACATACCTGACCCGCCCAGCCTTCTGTCCGCTTTCAACTCCAGCCAGTGGAGGCTTCAAATTTCTCAGGGTCTTGATAGCGAGCATCGAGACCTCGAACAGTTTCCCCGCTATTGCAACCTCGTTTGCCCTGAACACTTGGGCGTCGCAAAAGCCAAGCAGCCAATCAGCAACAACTAACTTGCCCATCGACCTGTTGCCTTGCCCCTCGTTTCCGCGTCGTCGAAGAACTTACCTGCTTTGGCGTACATCCATCCATACCTTACCTCACCTTACCTGGGTAGGTACACAATCACCTTGCCTGTGTCTTCTACCTTACCAAACACTCCCACAACACAAGCGCCTGACCAATATTATTCAGTCAACCAGCGGTGATGTTGCCTACATCCCTTAACATCACGGATTATCCATAAACGCCTGCTCAGGTCCTGGAGCTAGAATCTATCGTCATCGTCTTGGTTCAATACCCCGGCCCATTCCTGTGCCTTGTTTGCTTTGTTTCTATTCCTCCTGTGCGTGCGTAACCGTTCCTCTCAGCGCATCGGCCTCTCGATACCGATAATCTCGGCATCGGATGCCTGCCCGCGACCAAGTTCAACCTACCTCATAGGCGATTGCGCCGATATATCCAATGGACCCTGCAGACATCTTCCGACAAGGCTTCGGCCAAGTCGCTCCCCGCCAGAATCCCGTCTTCATGGGTCACCCTCAACACCATATGGTCCAGTTCCAGCAGCAGCCGCCACCTCCGCCGGCTTTCAGGAAACCTGTACAGCAGAGCGACGAAACTTCGGATGGCGACGGCTCGAGTCACCGCATTGCCCACACTCTGACTGCTTGCTGCCGTTGCCGACAGGTACCTATCCTCTTGGTACAACCCGATAATCTGAGCTACATGCTAATGTATTCCTGTGTAGAGGAAAACTCGATGCGACCCAACTTTGCCCCGCTGTTTGCCATGTGAAAGATCCGGTTCGACTTGCGAATACCTTGATGCAGCCAAAGGTCGCAAGATCAACAGGCATTATGTTATTAGGCTTCAAGACAAAGTCAGGCAACTCGAGGCGGAGCTTAGCCAATATACCGACGACGAAAATGAGTACCCTACAAGTAATGAAGATATGGTACGGCCCGGCGGAATGGTTCGTCTGAATGGTGGCGATGAGACCCCTCGATACCTAGGACCCAGCAGCGGTATCGCAATGGCACGTCTTCTTATGGAGCAAGCGAAAAGATACACTGATTCAAAACGCATCTCCGATCTCATCCCCAGTGTCCGTGCCAGACAAGCTCGTATGCAGTCCATACAAATGACGGGACCTTCGGCAAGGAGGAAGAGTTACCCCATGATTAGCCAGCACCCAGCCGAGAGTTTGCCCACAAGAGCCGTTGCAGATAAGTTACTGGAGATCTTCAACCAAAAAGGTAAATTTCAATCCTGTTGTGAACTACTCCATTGGAAATGCTAATTTATGAAAGCTCAACTCTTCTGGCCTGTTCTTCACGAAAAGGATCTTCTACAGGATCTGGATGCGGTCTATAATGGCGATACTGATCCCTATCGGCTCTTTATTATCAGAATGCTTGTAGCCATCAGCTTACAAAAGCTTGACACACAATATGCTGGTTTGGCAGACAGCTACTACTTGGCAGCAATGCAATTGTTCGAAGACGTCGTCCGCCCCAAGGATCTCAAGACATTGCAATGTCTTGTGCTTCTTGGAGAGTATTCGCTCCTCACCCCTACAAGGACGCCGATTTACTATGTGATCGGCCTGGCAGCTAGAATATGCCAGCAGGAAGGACTAGCCAGCGAGAAGACTATTTCTACAGGGTACAACTTGGACGCCAAAACAATCGATATGAGGAGGCGGATTATCTGGACTGTCGCCGCGATGGAATATGGCTTGGCGCACAGTATGGGCAGGCCCAATAGTTTTGCGACAGGCGACGACCGACTAGACGTCGAATTCTTCGCAGCAGTCGACGACGACAACATCACTGACCAGGGCATCCAGCCAGGCCTTCCCAGTGAGCGCAAACTTGTTGCCATTCATTTCTACAGAATGAGAATGTGCCAGGCCGAGATCCGAAGGGCTTTGTATGAGAAGAAGAAGGAAGAACCAAAGCACGACTCGCACCCTTGGTTTGCAAGGATTGAGAAGATGAACAAAGAATGGCTAGATGCATCACCCACAAGCCCCGATTGGTGCAAGCCTTGGTATGTTCCCCTCCGTTTTATTTCTCTCTATGTCTAATGCGATTCGATAGGTTCACTGGCAGGTATCATCAGATGAGGATATTCATGTATCGACCCTCTCCGCAGATCCCAAAGCCATCACCTCGCGCCGCGGCGATTTGTTACGAGAGCGCAGCGTACATCATCCAGCTCAATGCTAAGCAGATGGGAAGTGGCGCAGATCTCACATGGGTTTTCCTTCTGACTGTGAACATGTCCCTCAACACACTCTTATGGACTGTTTCGTATCCAGAGGTGCGCCGAACGCATCCCCGTCATGAGGTTGAAAACCTCGTTCAGACTTCTATGGAGGTTTTGGATCGTTGCACAGAAAGATGGCCCGGGACTGCGTCCGCCTCACAACTTTACTCCATTTTCTCGAAAGCTTGTTTACAAGGCTACGATGAACGCCCAATGGCGGGACAGGCAGCCGGCTTCTTCACCACGCCCCCTTCCTTCGCGGACCCTAACTCGCCCGAAGCCTTCCAGAACCTTCAACAAGTCCAGGCCCCGTATCAGAACCCACCTCAGTTCAATCATGTATTCAACTCACCACCAGAGGCCATGAATGCTTACGCCTTCGATCCCAACTTCCCTCCACCTCAGCCGAGCTTCAGGTCTAACTCCATCTTCTTCAACCCTGCGAGCAATGAACCTACGGGGCGAAGATTCTCATACTTCCCACCCGACTTTATGCAGCCCGGCGAGACCATGATGGATGACCCAACACCGCCAGCTACCACGACCCCTGAGCAACATATGGCATCTCCTCCGGATCACATGTCAGAGCAATTGCCAACTCCTCCTGACAGCATTCCGATCGGCAATATGACAACACCAACCCCTAGCAACACTTTATCGCCGTCGAACACCCTGACAGCCCATCCTACGCCCATTATGCAGCATGCTTCGCCAGCTGGAGTTTCTCTGATGCCCGTGCAGACGAACATGTCCCCTCCTATCAAGATTGAACAATCTCAACGTGGGCCCACGTTTGTTGTACCTCAAAACCCACAGACCGCACCTACTCAAAGGCCTCTCCCGACCCCAAGCGGGATTGGCGATTGGTTCTCGCCTCCTGCTCCATTCATTTCCCCGTATGCTTTCAACAACATGAGCAACAGTTTCTTCAACGATTCCATGGCGAATCCTGGGAACTATGGCGATATGTCAGGCTCTGGTCTTGGGTTACAGAACATTCAAGGCGGGAATGCTCCTCCTCAGTTCGACTATGGTTTTGCTAGGCAGGGTAGCCTTACACAGTCTCAGCAGCTTGAGTTAATGAATGTGCTTGAGACCGAGGGTATGGGAGACATTGATGCATTCCTCAACGGGGGAAACATATCTAACAGGTGGTATTAAGATTATTGCTAAATATAAGATAGGATAGTATGAATTTAGGCAACGGATTGGTTTCACAGGATATGTAAGCATGGGTGGCGTTTCTTGGTTATAAAGCATTAGACATTGTCTGCGGAAGGACGTTTGAATTATAGACCTGCTCCTGTTTCAAGTCTTGGTTTATACTGTATGAAATGCGTTGGTCATGAAAAGTCCCGCCCCGAGACCACTTAGTGAAGTACACGAAATATTATCTTTCAGATATCAAGCTTACTCTTCATCATATGAGGCCTCCGCAAATAGGGGCAGGCAATATGCCAACTGAGTGGCCAAGAAATGGCAACCAAATAAACAGGGGGTTAGCAAAGGGTCGTTACAACGGCGTAGTTTATTTTCCATCCTCAAGGTTCCTCTTCTCTGGAGGACCAGCCTCATTTGCCCTGCTGACAGGCTTCTTGGTACGCTTCTTGCGTCGCGTGGTGCCAGTGACGGGGGGTACTTTCTGCACCCACTGTCCGATAAGGCTAGTCCTTACACTGCAAAGGGGGTAGTCGTTGCTATCTTCGTCAGACCATCCCTTGAGACCTGAATTGTTAGTAGATGTTGCATCGGATGAAGAGCCGTTGGCAGCAGCAGCAGTTGCTGCACGTTCTCTCTCATCGCGCTTCTCTCTAGCCATAAGGGATGCACGGAAGGTAGCATCATCACAGACTCGTTCATCATTAAGGGCTTCGTAGACTCGCTGGTTGTGTTCCCGTTTGAGCTGTCGCTCCTTGTCTGCCGGGCTTGGTACGGCTATATTGGCGTTGTCAGATCCACCATTGATCAGAGATGCGGCGGCGGCGGCAGCTTCCTTGCGAGTTGTACCGATGTGCATCTTTGAGGCATTCTGGGGCAGGGTATCGTATAAGAACGGGAGGGGCGCAGGTATGCATAAGGTGTCCCAAGAGGCGCTGAGCTGTAGCCAGTTATCGTCGGCGCGACGGAGAATTTCGACCCAGTCAGACCGAGCAGCAGAGCGACTAGGTTGGAAGACCGGATAGCCATCGGCGATACGAATCAGCCTTGCCGCCATGTAGGTGTGGCGTTCAAGCTCCTTGGTCGACGTTTGGGCTAGGCAGTGACAAAGGAGGAGGGAGTGAAGGGCGTCGGCCATAAGGGGGTGGTAGGTCGACCATTCGCAAGTCTGGGGCATATCGAAAAGCGGTGTTTTGCCATTGGACTTTGTCACTTCTTGGCTAGGATATGGAGGGAGGTCTGAAGGGGGGACGGCGGCGAAGAGTTCCGAAATGGCGTAAGTGGTATGTGGCTCGAGAGAGTATGTGGCCTCAGAAGGGCGAGGATTGCGGGTGCCTTTTGCGGAGGAATTAACTCGATCATTGAAGTCCTTTGCGATGGAGGATGGTAAATTGGGCGCGTACTCAAAATGTGACATAAAGGCGAGGAGGTCTCGAATCGCTAATTTTGCGTACTTCTTGACAAGCTTCCGCGCTTCGGTCTGTTCACGGAGGGACTTTTCTTCAATCTCTGGCGACTTGCGGCCGCTGACTTCTGGACCAAAGGCCTTGTCTGGGCTGTGTGAATCGGCATGCCCACTCTGGCTCTGACTTGTTGGGATGCCATCTTCGATATGCTGGCATGCCACTGATAGATACGCCGCCCCACGAAGGAATAACAGCTGAGATTCCAAACTACTCGGTTGCTCTTTCTCAGATGGGATGATGTCCTGACGCCATCGTCTACCCCGATGTGAATACTGGGACTCTAGTTCGTCGCCACTGAGTTGATGGGGCTGTTGATGTATTCGACACACTGTGAGAGCGGCCGTCAAGTCATGCGCCGCGCCTTCAAAATCCTCCTTGAAAGTTTTGACGATTGCACGCGTTCGGAGAGCTTCGCCCTCGTTGGGCCTCTCGGACATGATGTCTGTCAAAGGCTGAAGACTAGTAGACTCTGCCAACTGACGCGAGGGTATCTTCTCATGAAAGAAATGTACATATTTGGCATCTGGATCCTGTGGATTACGCAACAGCACCAGCGCCCCAATCTCGTCAATCGGTGATGCACCCTGCATTGTTGCAACGCTGCAAGCAATCTCATCTAGATGGTATGCACGGCTAAGCTTCTGGCTTGCCTGCTCCCTCATTCGAAACTTGCGCTCGCGGCTCAATCTTGTCCCATGTCCTGGCCCTGTCATTCCCAACACAGACATAGGAGATGCGCCGGGTAGCCCACCATGAACGTTAGTCAACACGGGTGAGGCAATGTCACTAGCAGCCCTCACGGCGAGATTGGTAGCTTCGTCGACGAGACGGCGAATCTTCAGTAGGTCGTAGAGGACGGCAGGGTCAATAGGACACGGCCGGGGGGTATTGTAGTTGATGTTGGCAATTGTTTCGAGGATCTCGATAGGCATCTGGAGCCACGGACCGTGGAAAGCGGATATGTATCGCCAATGCCTAAGGTAAAGCGTCAACGCCGTAATCGAATGGATCGCAAATGGCCACTTTGCAAGGAAATCAGCGGCGCATAACCAAACCTACTTGTTCCGGCAAATATTAAGGGTCTGGAAAGACGAAGGCGAGGAAGAAGAACCATCCTTGGGCGTCTTTGGTTTCTTCTTTTGACTCCCTCCGTTTGTATCCATAGCATTTGAGATTTGCGGATGCGTTTGCGAAGCGTTGTTGTCCAGGGTCGCATTCTGCCCCTCACCACCAGGAATTTGGCTGCCTTTTTTCTTTGCCATTTTTTGTGCTGAAATCGCGGCGTAGGCGAAAAGCGCGAGCAGATGCCTCGTGCGCTGATATAAAATCTGGAGGCCCTCGAAACGGCTTGATCGCAGACCGCAACGTGTAGATCGATAAAGGGTGTATTCTGTTGTCGAAGACGTGGGGTAAGTGTAAAGAATCTAGTTGCGACGATTGCATGAGGGACGAGAGGAAAGGGCTAAGAAATTTCGAGTATATTGATGTTGGCTGGGAAAAGGCTCTTAGATAAGGATTTTGTGGTCCAAAAACAATAAAATCGTCGACTGCTATTGTGCTCGAACGCAGGCAATCGTCATGTTTTTCTGTAGTAAAGTAAGGTGGTTTGGATATGATGCAAATCACGTGAAGGCAGAGCGCTGCGAAGTTACTGAGGAATGTGCTTCAAAGATAAGCGAAGGGTAAAGGTAACTAGCAACAACCTGCAGTGGAAGCTACCTTTCCTTAAAAGCGTTTATCGAATTGAAAATATATCGATCTGATGTCTCTTACAATTGAGTGTACCGGTACTTAAATATCATCGTTAGGCTGTCTTTGTCGCGAAAGGTCATGCTGAGAGGTCTTGTCTGATCGTCTTTTCATCAAAAGCTCTTGTTCCACGAATGTGTTGTCCCCAGCGAGAAGATGAAAGCATATACAAAAACGGAACGTCGCTGCAATTCTGTGACTGTTGGATACCTAATTAACTCAGCATGACCAAGATATATCCTTTATTATCTTCCGGAAATATAAAATCATTAGCTTGGGTAGATTAGGAAGTGAATTAGGTGTAGGTGAATATAGACATTCCTTTTTGAGACCTATCCCCAGCGGCTTTATGTAGACAAACACACCAAAACCATCCCAGTTCACACAAAGCTCCCTTGATCACACAGAACTCTTCAGCTGACTCCCCAGAAAGTTCAAATATGCATCAAGCTCTTCCAACATATATGTCAATGCTCATAAACAAGGTCGCGCTCACTAAACTCCTTTTCGGATGTGAGATAGGGGAACTTCTCCCGTAGCGGTAAATCCTTTGCTGTTCCGAGCAACCGTGGTATCGGTGCGCTTTTCGTGATGAACTCATTGGAAAGAAATGATATGAAGGCATGTATATCTCGCTTCGTCGTCATGGGACCGAGACTCGCGCGCACGATTCTGCTCCTGTCAGTTGATGAAGTTGATGATTGTGGTGAAACATACCCTGTTGGCTTGTTATGTATGACTGCCATCTCACTTGAACCACAGGCATGTCCGCTTGAGAAGATCCTGTCCCATTCCCAGTCCTCATAGTCCAAGGCTTTAGCGACGCCGCCAGGGCAGCAAACGCCTGAAGCATAATCGTCAGCAGTGTTAACACGAATCCAGATGATGTGCCTACCTCCTGCTCGTATGTATACTCCAGCGCTATTGGCAAGCCTCTCTACCTCCGTCCAGGGGATATATGAACCATCTTCTTTCATAATGTTGAAGGCAAAAGTTGGCCCTTGAAGTGAAGGATCGCCATACATGAATGGGCTATCAACATATAGCTCGATCAATGGAGATCCGTTTCGGTGCTTCAGGTCCACGAGACGTTCATATAAGTAGCGAGCGAGATAACAGCAATGACGAGATATCGTATCCTGGACCAACCGTCAATTAATCTCAATTTTAAAGTGCCATAATAACTCACCATTGAGCCATAAAGCCTTAGGTGTGTATCAATGGCTACTCCAAGCGCCAAGATACTGTGAAATGGCAGTGTGCCATCCTCAACACCTTCATGTATATCCCAAATTCTGTGCAGATCCCCCAGCCCAGGAACTTTCTTCATAACCCGGGAGTCTTTTGAGGGGGATAACTGAGCAATTGTTCCCCCGCCAAAGTATCTCCTCAGGTTCAGTATATGTCCAGATGCCCGCCTGACAACCAATGCTCCCAAATCAGGAAAGCCAAATATCTTGTAAAACGAAAGGCAAGTGAAGTCAGGTGCATCCATCGGATCGTGGAACAGGGAGCTGAGGGAACTAGTCATAGCGAGAGCCGCAGCATCGAAAAGGGTATAGATATTTCGAAGCTGAGGGTGTTGCCGTATCCTTTTCGACCAGTCCTGTGGCAATCGGCGTCCACTAAGATTGGACTGGCCTGGATATGCGAACAAGCCCAGACTGGTCGATTTTCCTCTTCGGGACTGGCAGCTGAAAGGCCGCGAGATCCATTCTTCAACACTCTCATCATCTTCGAAACAATGATAATCCCCTGACGTAAGTGCGCGAACCCCGATAATACTCGTGTGGGCTTCCTTGTGACATCCATACCAGAAACTCTTGGTAGGAGTCTTCTCTCCGATGTCCCGAAACGCGTCAGCAACGAGCTTGATAGCAGCCGTAGCATTGGCGACAAAGACCAGGTCGAAATACTTTGGATCAGCACCAACGAAATCAAGAGCTTTTGCACGGATATTATCAACCATATCACCCGACAACTTTGCCGGGAGATTCTCTGAGTGCGGATTGCCCCAGAGGTTACCAATCATTGCTTGGGAGAAGCCGGTTATAAGTGATCGCGCATATATGGTAGCTCCTCCATGATCAAGATAAGCCCCTGTAAGCAAGCGTCAGCGGATCTGGGGGTGAAGAACCAAGGAGTGAGACTGGCACACCTTGTGCCATGTTAGGATACTCGTATTCTCGGAAATCCTCGACCGATGAGTTGTATTCCATGTCTGGAGAACGTATATCTCGCTCTGAACGATGTTCGAGCGCTGTATTTGTGTCTGCCTGAGCACATAGTCAGTCTCCTTCCAAGCAAAGACAGATTGGTGGCTCTGGATTACAAAGCTGACGTACCATGACTGAGGGGGCCATAGAGGCAGTTGATTGACTAGCAGCTGTGTTTGGAAAGGGAGAAAGACGTTCCCGAATATTAACGGAAGATGAGACAGTCTCAGAAGATAAACGAATGTTCATCGATGAGAACCATCGAGATCGGTCAACGAGTACCTACATTAATTGACTTTGCAAGCAAGGAACCGTGGTCAAGGGATATCCGGGGATAAGTCACCACCTGGTCCAGGGCCGCTCACCAACCAGAATCAATACATGACACAACTCTGATCAGATCAGCCCGGTTCCTCGGCTTGGCCTGCATCTGTATCTGCATGTCCAAGCTAGGGCAGTTTCTCTTTTTGACCCTTTCCATGTGATAGAACATTCCCGAAGTGAATACTACTCAGCTACCCAAGGCCAAACCAAGGAAGCAATGCTGATTACAGTAACAAGGGTTTGAAGAGACTTCAGCCAAGAGCTGCTTGACTTCTCAAAAGTTGAGAACCTTGAACCTTGCTTGAGTGTTGACTGATGCTTTTCATGTTGATGAGCTGAACAGCCTGTGTTCCAGCTGAAAGAAGAGATGGATGCAGCTAAAATCCTGTTGCGCTGTAAGCAGCCTA
>JAAQPG010001440.1:0-12104 GCA_013186905.1 Fusarium udum | reverse complement strand
AATAATTTTAAACATGATAGTTAGTGGTCTTCTGAACACAGGAATCCCTGCTTGACAGTGCAATCCCGTTGTCATGTCTCCCGACCACTGATGCTAATAGCATCTGCTTGATGACACCGGCTCCGTCCACATGCTGTCAAGAAGCCATTTTCAAGCCACAATACCTATACAGGATATGAACATGAGAAACGCCAACTCCACCATCGGTGGCAACCCCACGGCAGGGATCAACAGCTGAAACGCGGCTTGCGGAAATAACCACCCGGATGGAAGGTGAGGAACGTAAGCCCAGTTTCGCGGCGAGCATGACTTACAATCACTCCAAGGTGTTATCATCCACATACATTTCAACATGTGAATCGCAGCACATTTCTGAATCAAGCTCCCAGTCTCTACCAAGCCCCGTGATTGATACAGATATTTCCATACTTTGCCACTCGTGCCCATTCAAGAGCTCGGCATCCAACAATCTTCATAGAAGGTCTTAGTCTCATGATATACTCAGCTAACCTTGCTCTACTGTTCAGAATAAGCAACCGCTGCAGACCGAAGACGGAGAGGGAGAGCTTATGAGCTGGATCAGGTCAGACTCATGACTACCAGAAGCTATGCTAGACCAATGCGGTGAGCACCTAGTCACCCAGTGACAACCAGAGACACTTCTATTATGTCAGGTTGAGGCTATGGTTGAGAAGCAGAGGGATAGTCTGCGGTCGACCAAAAGACACTCAGGAAGCGCCGCTCCAAGACTGGAAGCGAATTGCCAGGTAAATGCCAGGCTGGGTACCGAGGCTAACGCCAGGTCAAGTTGATCATATCCATTTGAAGGCGATCTCCACAGAGATAGCGTAGCTGCACTGACCTCTGATATCCTAGCCGCCCAGAGCTCAAGATGAAGGAGCTCGTGACTGTGGAAGCACAGTTACCCATATTCCCAGCCCTAGAGATTCTAAACTAGCCAGACCTCCCGAGACTGGACAGAAGCAGCCTGTACACGATATAGGCACTTCACCGCCGACCTCAAGCATTTCAATGGCTGTAAGAGAATTGCTGCCAATGTCTCTGTTCTCAAGTCTGTTTCCTTCCAGGGGACCGATTCCATGGAAAATAAGAGTCGCGGCAGTATGTCCTGACCCGACTGCCCTCCTCACGTCATCATTATTTCATTGACTTCACCGCCTCTTGCTGATGATGCCGATACCTCTCTTCAAGTGACAACTCTTTGTGCCATGCAAAAGACGTGTAGTAGTGAAACGAATCAGGATGGCGAAGAGACTATCGGCGATAAGGACAAGAGCAAGGATTCCAGCGATGGTTCAAGACTTTAACGGACATTCTTGACTTCATCACCCTCCATATTCCCCCCGTAAGGTAGACTCCACCTCGGTATTATGTTCGGTCAAAATGCGAAATACAACTTGTCACTGCCTGAGCTAGAGTACACTACCAAGCCCTCATCTTGCCCCTAGCAGCTATCCACTCGCCCAGCGCCATCCCGTTGCTTGGAGCCTTCATTGTTCCGTTGAAGACACACGCATGGTCAAAATTCAGAACCGTCTCACTATTAGTTGCTATCCTCATCTGTCTGAGATGAATAGTCTGATGGATGTCGTTGCTGGCAAGCCATGAAGGTCGTTGAAGGATCGAGCTGCTATGAAGTTCGACCACGTTCATAACAGTGGAGGAGATTTGGAATCAGATTTGTGAGCCTTCGGTTTGAGGGGGGTTTTCCTCTGTCCCGGTGTAGCGCGCTCTTGAACATGTTATACCTTTTAGTTTTGATACGTGAAGCTGCAACATATGAAGGGGACTCGCAAGAAGCATGAAACATAGTCTACTGTTTTCGGAATACAAAGCTGAGCTATGCAGATATGGACGGCCTTTTAGACATTCTTACATTATATTCAGGTTTGCCTCAATGTCCAGCTAACTCGACACTGGCTACTGTTCCTCTGCATTCTGTTAATAGGGGTACTCTGTTACAGTGAAGTGATTGATCAAGTCGTCCCGACATGGCTATCTATAGACGTTATGCAAGTAGATGATCACATAGGATCATCTGAAACGCTATATTACAGGTTGTCCTGGCAGCTCTTTATCAGGCGCACTTCTATGGGCGGTTTCTCAGTCCTCAATCTTATACATTATCTTGAGCTATCCTTAAATGATTGGTGATCTTCAGCCACTTATCTAGCAGAGGGATATCCATTAGCTGCGCTGAAGAGTATGGAGGCTTTCAAACGAGCAGCTTGGAAACCTTTGACTGAAGTCCATGAACCTGACAGAACGTGGAACTCTGTGCAACTGCTGTCCAGACAGTGCCTAGGGCCAGGGGTCGATCAATGAAGGCGTTTCTGCCGTGAAAAGAGCACCGCGTTCCTTCGAGTAGCTACAGCGTTCTAGGCAAGGGCTCTGAAGCTTCTACCATCAACCTTTTCCGTGTTCACGAATTGTTAGCAGATCTCTCGTTCAACACTTACGTTGGTAGTACCCAAAAGGAATCTATCCAAGCGTCTGGTTGATTCTGGTGCCGGTCGCTCTTTGGCATTGAAAACTCCTTGACCAGGAGCAGGTTCAAGCTGCCCTTTTCTCACGTCTTCTCCAGCCACCATCATGGGAGACTGTCCTCAGAGATCTTGACTATCGCCTAACAGGCTAGTTTGTTGTTTTACTGGCTTTCCTTGTGACTGGAAGTCAGCGTTACTCGCTTCCGACCACCGGAGTTGCGGATTCAGTGGCGTATCCTGCTAATTATCTTGATGCTACATATTCCGAGCAGCGGACTTACGGAGACGCCTCTGCGATGAGGTCCAGGACTTCCTATTCGACCTCGACTCACTGTTCAATGTTTTAGCTTCAACACTTCGAAATGATTCTCAACCCTGATCGAATAAAGTCATCCATGGGAACCGCTTTGCTAGCCTGAGGACGGCAACCCTGTTCTTACCCAGCAATGAATCAAAAGCATAGACTCGTCGATCTTGTGTTCAACTTTATCCCCCACGCAACCCAGAAGAGACGTAAGTATTGGCTACTGCCTAGACTGAATCCTATCAACAGATCGTGCTTGTATTTTCTGTCATTGCGGTAACTATGGACCCCCTGTAAGAATCTCATCGACAGAACCCACGTAATCGAGCTGGTCGGCGGTACTGTGTTATCATATGAGTGGCACTTCTCATCCTGTGGCCCACGGAGCTGCGCATTCTTCACGCTGATGATAACTACTCTTGACTTCTCCGACAATAGATCAGTTTGGCATCCTCCTTTTGGACGCAGTAAGTCAGAGATAGCAAAGTGGAAAATGACAGTAGATTTATGTCTGATCCTGTAAGTATCATTAAATGCCACCACTCGCTGATCAAGAGTTCAGGCATGCTAAGTCAAACCAGCCTTCCATGCAGGGGCAATGCGCTTGTGTCTGTCTGTGAGAGACGTTCGGTGTTGTCAGATCAAGAAAATCATCAACAATAAGGCTGAATGCGCTTTTCTGGGTACAATACTAGTATCATTGGTTCTACTTCTGCGATTCCTGTAAGAGCCTCTACTAGAGAGGTGCTTTATGCATCCGCACAGCGACAAAGCCCAAACCGCCACATCTGGTGCATTTCTGGGAGTTAAGGTGTCCGAAATACTGTAATTCTGCAGTCCAATCGACTCTACTGATGCTGCCAATTTTGCAAGATCAATAAGGGTACGGGACATACCCGCAGTACGGTCAACTTGGGGGTAAATGATCAACGGGCGGGTATCAAACATATGAAGTACCAGTACAGTGAAGAGACTGACTCTTCCGCACACAAAGAACTTTGTTTGCAGTTGAGACTTGTGGCTGAGAGCTTATTCCGGCAGAGAGATCCTAGTTTCTATTATGTATGGCTGTAAGTTTGAGTATAAAATTAGACAATGTAGGTTGCGGAGGATAACGGAGAATATATATGCTACTATAAATCGTTGGGTATCAGACACTTCGGCTTTGCGCCTCCTTTCGACTGCCTGTAGGTGCACAGTTAACAGCCCATCTGGGCCGCGATGGTCTTCCTCGTCGTTCTGATGGGGGTGGCGCGTTTGTGCCTTGAGACCGAGCTTATCACGATGACCGGTTGGCCTTGATTAAAAGCACCTGGAGAGAGACAAGACATACAAAATCAGTGATGTTCTCGCTTATCTCCCAGCGTTCGCAACAGCTCAAGATAGATCCATGATTCTATTCATCTAGGACTGATGGTAAGGACAAGGTTGCCGCATCTCCGCTAGGTAGAGCATCAACAACTCAGCAGTACCGTAAGACGGTTACATCCCTTCGGCATTATTATTGTCGTGGTAACAAGGACTTCCCAAGTAACTAGTCTGATGTTTTGGATCTCACTTGACCAGAGTCCCCTTTGTGATAGGCGATGCAGAGTCGGCGTGCTGACAGAAACACAGGTCAATGATCTATAACAAGAGAACGCGTTAGCAAAATACCGGTAACCCCACGATGCTAAGTAATTTATGTTTCTAGAGAGCCTTGTCGTTCTGTGTTCTTGCTGCAGGGTCAAGTACTTCATACCTCAGAACCTGACGTTCGTCAGCCATAGACGCTTCCGATTGAGGTGCGTATTCCTGAATCAGAACATCAGAGCGCACTATTCTTGAAGAACACAGATTGATGCATGTGAAGCTTCTGGGGGGGTTTTAAATGACTGGGGCGTTCCGCTCACCGCAGGTGATTTCTAAAGAAAGTTCACCACCATGCATGAACATGTCTTTCACCCTCCAATAACGCTCTATTTGCGGTGCAGTAACTTTGATGAATACTTTCATCTTTCGCATCGGCGTGTGATAGTAAGTACCTGGCTTGTTTATTACATGTGATCTTTTTGTGTTGACTCTGGTTCAATAAGGTGGCACGTGGGAGGGAACAAAGAGAGGCCAGAGGATGGAAGAACAAATGCATCTTATTCCATCGACTGTTTGGCCATCGGAGCACGGTGAACAAACATCTCGTGGATTAAAGTCCGGCATCTATGTTAGATGTGTTAACGAGGTATGTAATCCAGGACTGATGTGATGAAAATATATGCAGAGAAATGTGGCGTTACTGGCATCTAGCACCAGGTGTGATTGAGTTATTATTCTTGCTGTAACAGTGATTGAGCTCTCAAGAAACTAAACAATGCTGCTGCTAAAAACTTCTGCCATTACCGCTCTTGCTGGCTTCCTTGTCCCAGCAAGGTGGTACTAAGCCTGCCACCAGTTTAACAGCGAAGCCAATAGTCAATTATGGTTGCGCAGTGTTGGTTAAGTGCCGATAAAAGCGACATCATACAAGCTTTGATGTTTTATGAGACTCAAAGGTTTACTGATAAAAAGAGCCAAGTACGAAATACATACAGCATAAAATGCAGCATTTATTTACTGATAAATGTGGTGTTAGGCTTAAATGTTATTTCATATTGGAAGATAGTACCCTAGACTCATCCATCATCAACCAATGCATGTCGCCATCCGATCCGATCTCAGATCCCATCTCTGGTGGCTCCATCCGGCTCCGCAGCCGATATCCCGAAGTGACCTCACAGATACAACAACAACAGATCGTGACTGTTTTCATCAATGCCACGGTTTTGCTCTTCATTTCTCAGTGTTAGCTTCGTTAAGAAGTCATCCAGAAGATGGAGCTTGTCTTGCAAAGAAGAAGGTTGATGTTGTTGGCCTGAGCTTCATGCTGTATAACACAGTCTCGTCCACCGTTCATGACACGAATTGACACTGCCACAAATCTCGTTCAGCTGGCGAATTTTCATTTTCAATCCTTTCTTCCTCTTTCAGCTCCTTACACCCTGCATGTCCTTCATTGAGCGGGCATTCCTATGTGTTCTATTCACGCTCTCTACTATTAGCAGTATGTACATTCCGCAAGCTGGGATGCAATGTATACTAATGCACGCATCCATATCCAAGATAGGGCAACCTCAGACGCCTCACCGCTCGTTGACGCACCATGTCGTCCGGCAAAATTCCTCCACCCAACGCCGGTGGACAACCCAACCGACTGAGCCCGGCCCAAACCGTCGATAACTACTGGGCCGAGGCAGATGAGATCCTCGAGCGCCTTTCGGAAACTCTCAAAGATCGACCTGCAACCGACGACCCAAACCTGCGCGTTGATGCCGGCATTTGGTGGGTGAAGATCATCTCTCTCCGTCTCAAGTTCAACTGGGTCATGGATCGGTTCCAGCAGGATCCCAGCATCGGCCCTACTCTACGTGCAATGCTACACAGCTTTCTCAAATTGAACCCGCTTGAGGATCTTCTGCCCGAAGAGGCAATGAGCAGCGAGACCTTTCCTGCTGGTAAAGAGATGCGCGACCGACTCCAGAGGCTTGTCGAAACTAAGCCTGAAAGTCACGAGGAAGCGGAGGAGAAGAGAATCAAGATGGTCGCCGACGTTGCTCTTTACATCTGGTTCTTGGCTGAGACTAGGAAGGAGAGTGAGTTGGAAAAGAGTGAGCAGAGTGTTGGGGCTCCAGGAGCTGATCGCGTCATTCATTCCCGCAGCAAGGAATGAGATGGATTGATAGCTGATGCGGGTATCGCGTAAGCTTGTAGAGTGGGTTATGGACGTTGTAGATGCGAAGACGGTTCTATGGAGGATTGTCACGGAAGTGTAGATAGATGTAGATAGAGGCAGATTGGATTGAATAAATACACAGAATCCAAAGCACAAAGTTCTCGTCCCAGTACCCTGATGAACTTGTTCTCTGCGTTGAGTTTTTCAAACCTGAGAGCAAACTTGTACGTCATCTGCTACCTTGGGTCACCAACAACGTCCAGGTACGGATCAATCCGGCCATTGTAAAAGTTCATATGTCTTTCTCAGCAGTCAACCAAACTTGCCCAAAGGATAGTCTGTTATTATAGACACCTCAAATAGGTCGAGATCCCTTAACGTTCATAACGGCTCAAGCCAGCCGCAAGTATGGAGCCCCTGGAAAAAATCGTTTCGCCACATCGAGGCCCGGGGAAGCGGGCAGAAAGGCAATGAGCCAGCTGATCCCCGGTTTTATTGTACTGCTCCCCCAAGCACATTGCGCTACTCCCCTGATTTATTTATAGGAGGTTTTACAGCTTCAGAATTGGCGTGACACTCTGTAATTGTGGCCAATACCCCTACAAGCCTTCCCCACCAACACTAAATATTAACGCTCTGCAAGCCGCAGATTCAAGAACACCGCTACAGTGTTGATTTTCCAAAATTCACGCTTGCAGTTCCATATAGATCTTGTTAACGCGGAGCCTCATGATTTGGTCACCATCAGTGCTTAACACCTGCCGCTCAAAGTCCATACGTGAGAGCCTGAAACAACCGTATTACAGATACAATCCATGCTATGGGCAGCAGATGCTGTGAGACGTATTGAAGCGCTGGAAAGGTCTTACAAAGGTATCCCATTTCATTTTGCATTCACAATGAGCTTGAATTACAAGCACGGAATGCTCTGGAGCTGCTAAAAGATGCGTCAGCAAGCTGTCTTCAGCTGCAGAACAATTGCGCGCTGGTCAATTGAGACCCCGAGTTGCAATGTAGCTGTTATTCTGATCAAATGCCTCTTTGGCTCTCGAGGCCCACTGAAGCCCACTGAAACTCACTGAACCCTCTGAAGCCAACACCCGAGAGCCAGCAAAGCATATATTCAAATCTCGACCGTCACTGCTGGCGCGACAGCGATATCGACTTTGTCCATGATAAAGAGCTACTGCTGATCCATGGGCTTCCTCAGCAGGTCTTTTCATAAGGTAGGGAGACCTGAATGGACTACTTGGGTACATATCATCACGACGCTGCAAAAGGGATTTAGGTTTATCTTGACACCTCCATTTGTGTTTGAATCATTATTCCTGAGTTTATCAAAAATCGATAAACATCCAAATTGGTATTGTCCATTTAATGCAATGCGAGCTTGTCTCTTGGGCAAGCAACCTTCTCACTCCGAACACTCCTTTCAAATGAAGACCATCCAACCAAAAAACAGTCAATCAGATGTTGGGCGACTGCATGACACCAATGGCACCCAAAAAGGCACTTCGCTTCTGCTCGAGATTCCAGCCAGCGTCGGGCTCGACTCCGACGGCACGGAGGAGGGTTGAGAGGCGGGGATCTGCATAAGATGTTAGAGAAAGGTGTGATGATAACGACATGAGCATACCATTGAGTGCGTTCACAGCGTGTAATGTGGGAGGGAAGCCGCGGATAGCAGAGCCATCATCCTTGACAAGAGGAGTGTAGTTGACGCCAAGCTCGCGGGCGTGAGCGTTTTTGGCTTGGGCCTTGGTGTTGATGGCGAAGCTCTCAAGCTTATCAAGTCGCTTGGTGATGGCAGTCTCCATGTTGTTGATGCGATCAGTGATTTCTGTCTTCATTTCTTCCATGCGTGCGCTGTAACCACGAACCGCGGCAAGTGTCTGCGCGAGGGCGTCTTGGTTCAGAGACTCGGCCTCAAAGAGGGTGACTTGGTGCGCTAGACCACGAAGGTGGTGGGCAGCAATGTTCTTGTCAAAAACCTCAGGAGGAGGGGTCGGCAGGCGCTGGGGAGAAGCCATGATGAGAGCCTGCACGGATGGCCAAGGATTAGCAGGGTCAGTGGATTGTTTGAGGTCCAGGGCTTGTCTTGTTGTGTGTCTTGTAGTTGCGGTCGGTTGTTTGCTGTGGTGACGAAGGAAGCGTTGATTGACCAGCAACGACGAGAGGAACCCGCGCTAGCACGTATTTATACCCTGACTTGGCGCTGTGGTGGCTCCAGTGTAGCTTATGGGGCAGCTTACTTATGATAAGATGATAGGTTTTACCGCGATATTACACAGGGCGGAGAATACTACTGTGGCCAACTGGCTAGCCCAAGGGAGCATCACAAAACGCCTTCAAATTGCCGAGTTCTCGCAGGTCTTCCTCTGTTGCGAACCAATCTACGCATCCTAGACGTGTACCTTTGTCGCCACGTGTCATCTTGAGTGCATGCAGCAGCGGCTTTGACTAACCTGGCAAGGCTTTCGATGTTGTCATTTCCACTGATCTAATTAAGGTAACATGCATCATGGTCACTGTCTTGTCAAGGCTAAAGGCGAAGCAGAGGGGAAACAGATCGATATTGGACCCAGAAAGTTGATGATCTAGTAGTGTCTGAGCTATCAAAGCTTGTTGTTGGAATTAAATGGGCTGTTGCCTTGCCGGGGGTACAGACAGTCCTTGAGATCCTTCGGTTACTACCAGCCCAAGTTCGAGGCCGCAGACGAGAAGTGCAAAGGGATAGGCGGTATCCAGAGCCATTATACGTCACAAAATGATACAGGAGACGCGATGAGCTCTTGCTAGACTCGTTTTCGAGCTCGAGATGTTGAGCGTTTGATGGTTATCCCTGAAACAGATGCCGAATTGATGGAACCTAGCAGAAATCGCTGCTGAAGACAATTTACAATGGACTTCGAACTGCAAGTCTTGCTATTTGGAAGATCCGTAAGTCAAAGAATCATGTTCATACTTCCATGTCTGCGAGAGCTAATAGTCACATAGAGTAAAACGACTTGCCGCCTCTCTACAGCACAGCATAAGCTATGGCATCGGATCCGGAAAGGCCACTTTGGCCAACATGATATCATATTATGGACTAGAAAAGATGTTTTGATCTGCTCTTCCACTGCTTTCAAGCCTCGGGGCGGGGGGTATTCGGTTGACAACTGCACCGGCTCTGTCTCGCGAGACTCGTTTTGTACCGCAACTAACATTGCAACTATATGTCACTTCGGAGAATCGGACCTCTCTCAAACTGACGATGAATTCGCAACTCACCGGAATTGCTGCTTCAAATGGCTTTCAAATACCCAAGCTGCCTGTGTGTTCACTTGGATTGTTGAACACCAATTGTATCTTGATCTGAAAGGATGCAGGAATGACGGCAGTGATACGCTTTGTGGAAAGTGCCCAGGGATCGCGCTTAGTCTGCTGGACTCGGGGTTCGATTTTAATGGTTGCCAGAAATTGAATGACGAAACGTTCCGACTGGTAGTCTCTTGCTCAGGGACTCTGTATCGGGATTTCAAGAGCACGGAATCCCGTATGGTAGGGGAATCATAAGAAGTGCCGCGCATTGTTACACGCATCTAATGTGAATATCTGCGCTGCACCTGTCGCAGATGAAGGTACCAGTGGCAAGATGACATGCTGATGCACCGAAAGCTGCTCTCGTGATCCATGGTATCAGATAGCTTGATGCGCTTCCTACGAGTGGAGATCCGGATGCCGGCAGCGTCCGTGGGAGGATTCCCTTCAAGAGTCAGCTTAAGCTCGTCATAGCGTACATGCAACCGTTTAACTCTGAGACTCCTAAAATGGATATTATCAGCATTTGGTCCGAGAGGCACAGGCGCTCTGTTGAAGACAAGATTAGATGCACTATCTTGAATCCCGTCCTCTAACTGAGTTGTTGAGATATTGCTGGGAACAAGTCGTGTATCACTTCAAGACCTCGACAAACCACTTGCTGTTTGTCACTCTGGCGATGTCTATGAAGACGCCCTGAGATGCGAATCTTGGTATTAAATAATAAAGAAGTATACAAAGCTTTAGAAGAGACCGGACTAAAGACTTCTTATATGTTTCCATTGTAACTGAATCCGCTGAGTGCGCTCATCTCCTGACTCGCACTTCCGAGATCCGGGACTCCCAGAAAGCCTCCCCTGTACACGGGAAGACACTCTCACTCAAGTTCCGATACTCCAGCTTTCTGGGTATAAAGGCACCTTCAAGCAGATCGTGAAATGCATGATTCGGATGTCGAGATGCAAAAGCCTTAGTCTCATGTTCAGTTCGATCGATACTCAAGACCTAATAGAGCCTTGCGACATTCTACGTACTTTTCAAATGCTAATACAGGAAACCACAGAACTTAGATAACATTCTTCCATTATCACCAATATATATGGTGTTCTTTCTATGGAACACCAACACGGTCTCCGAGATGGTAGGTTACTATTTCCATGAGATGTTCCAGACGGCTGCCATTGTATACTGACAGCTGTTTTCGTTTTCAACAGCGGCTTGTATCTTGCTCCGCGATGGCAACTTGATATATACAGGCTTATCATACTCAAAGTCTGTGTATACTTCGCCAAGTATCTTGAACCACGCAGGGTTAAGAGGCGCAAGATAGAACTCTGGCTTTGCCATTCAAACCTGGGGTCTCTACTGCAGTTAGAAGTATAGGTAAAGGGAGGTCAGATCAGAGAGGATACGACACGGGCGGCAGACATATCTGCCCCTAGCAATATAGAAGTTCCAAGAAGCAAATTCCCCATGCAGCTAAGGTCCTTGGCAACACTGTGCCCTTGTACACTTTTCCCGATTGATTTCAAGCGCAGTTGGGACCCCGTTCGGTATGCTCTATGTATTAGCAGAGCAGACATCATCTGCCGTGTTCAGCACGACAGAGCCCCTTTCGACAGATGACAGGCCGTTCTAACTATCGAAACCGTCTACGCCCATCTGAGGCATCCAGAGTCAATGGTGTCGGCTCATGCAATCATTGCATTATCAAGCTAGGTCTCCTCACAAGGAATAATAGCTCATGACCTTAATTCTGTGTTGAGCAGCTACGATAGTTGATGCTCTGGCATTGGAAACCTCTTCTACGGTGAAGGTAGTCTTCTCTCGAGAAAGACGGGGGCTGACAGCTATTAAGTACTGTCATCTGGCAGCCAGACTTTGTACAACGCATTACGCCCAAGACTCCAGATCTACCGTTGTAAGTAAAACCACTACTTGTCAATTATGGTGAGCTTTGTAATACTTGTTAGTCAGGTTCTTGCCGAGAGAGGAATTGATCATGTTGCTGCCCCTGTCTCGAAGCAGGCTTCCAATCGCTGAGCTGAGTCATCTCGTCAGCGAGCTAATCGACTCTGCTCAATATGAATTGCCCAGATTGCCAATAGATAGATAGTCGCGGTGCTACCAGCTATCTATAGAAGTTGACCTCCAACCAGTTAGGCGCATCAGCAAGAGCATCATGTTTAAAATTATTATATATTAAATCTTATAAACTTAATCAGCCTATATTCTCTTAGCTTTA
>JAAQPG010001431.1:0-10346 GCA_013186905.1 Fusarium udum | reverse complement strand
TGAATTTTGGGACACATGTACGTTTCGCCTTCCGTAGATGTCCAATGAGATGCTAGTGGAGAAATATTGTTCGTTGTTGAGCGTGGAGTATTTCTCCGGATACGGCTTGGTACAGATATTCGCTGATCATTGGCATGGGGGAGGGGGTTGGATGTTAACGTAGGATTCAACCTCGACTCAACGATGTTGTTGGTGATCTGCAACTCAGAGGCACAGGCACAGTGAAAATGAATTGTTTCGTCTGGTCTGTGTGTGATTAAAAATACAACGCTCTCAGCCAATGCCCTTCTTAAACAAGTAGAGCACCTCCTGCAAACGCAATGGTCATTAGAGTTATCATGCCGACGCCGTTTGCTGACCAAGCCTGCAGCGCTGCGACAGCGTTGTCGCTCGTTGTTGAGGATGCAGCTGAGCCGGTGCCCGTGGCAGTGCCTGAAGCGGTGCCGCTCGATGAGGAATCGGCCTTGGAGTCGTTGCCGACAAGCGCGGAGAGTTTGTCGTCGTCGACGAATGAGGCCTTCACCGAGGTTGCGTTCTTGCAGTCGCTGGGAGGATCGGCCTTGCCCTTGACGAAGTTGGCAGCGATGCACTGACTTTATTAGCATTTTAATCTATGAAGTTTAGAAACAAGGACATACCTGGTAGAGAAGACCGTCGACGGCAGAGGATACAACGTTCACCCAACCTTTCTTGCCAGCGTATTTCTCGGGGACAGTGATCTGCGGCTGGCAGAAGGCACCGAGACCGCTCTGCTGAACAATAGGAAAGACTTGCTCCCAATCGCCATCAGCCTTCTCGTTGAGTGTCACACGGAAAAGCCAATTGCCCTGCTGATGCGTAGATAGAAGAGCAATAGCCTCGCCGCCGACGTGGAAGTCGACGAGCTTGTCCTTGGAGAGGTCAGACGTAAAGCCGCCGCAGGGAGACTCGCCCTCGTTGTCGTCCTTGAAACCGATGGTCTCGGGATACTTGACTTCGAAGTGGGCGAGGGAGATGCCACAGAGGAGGGCGGTTGAGAGGAGAGTAGAGGAGCGCATTTTGTGATGTGTTGTGGGGAGAGTGTGTGGTTTGGGTGAGCTGTGCTGGGTTGGAGTTGGTGGGCGGCTGAGCTGCTTTTGTAGGAGTTGCGGATATCGGCAAGGGGATGAGGGAGAGGCTGAGCTAGTGTGAGCTGTGTGTTTCGCTAACAAGGTGTGTATGTTACCGTGTTGGATATCAGGCCGTTGTGAGAAATGACCTTCCATTGGGATCATTCAACTCAAATACTTTAACGCGATGGCATTGTTTACTCATGTAGTCAGATATTTTATCAGCTAGAGTTACACATATTTCCAGTTTCACAGCATGAATACACAGCATCTGCAAACTCCCCATCATGAAAGCTACGTCATTGAGGCTCTGTGCTCCCATGATGAACCCTCTCATCAATGCAAGCCATCTTCACTAGCCTGAAGCAATTCACGCCAATTCCACATCAAACCTGCATCCAAAACACCCAAAGCCTCAAAAAACGCCCATTCTTCAACGTCGCAGACACTTCCACCGCAGAGTCTAGCAGTGTAAGCCTCCATCGCCAAATGCCATGTTAGTGGTGAGCACGTTTTCGCTCTACCTACCCCAAGTTCTAGACCTCACAGGGGAAAAAACAGGGGTCCTTGACATGCGGAGGAGCCAATCAGAACGAGAGCGTGCACGGACCTGAGGTTATTTGAGCAAGTTTCTCTGGTGTTAGTGAGCGAGTTTTTTGTAGACCATGAAGAGTTGAATCAACGTGAGAGGGTTTGATGAATAAATGGTGATAAGTATCGGATATTCGGCATGCACGGATAGAACGGATACAGTTTTGGAGGAGATTTGAAAAGAGATGGTAGTTAAGAGTTTGAGTTTTGGTAATTTTATGTGCAATTTAGAACGGTTGTTCGACGTTTCCACTGCCGGGTGTAGCCTCAAAGTATCAAGCTTGCATCGCTTGATTGCACCAATCTAAAGAGGTTAGTTGCAGATACAAGCGATCTGATGGGCATCTCGCCTCGTCTGGCAATCACACTCCGCGGGGTTAACTCTTCTTCACTATCCAACATCAGCACTCGGAGTCTTCATACTCGGCAACCTGTGACCTTGACATCTTGTTCGATACAGTCACCATAAGCGGTTTCATCATATCAACTTGCTCATTCATTCTCACCTGAGTGTCGACAAGTCACATAGTCAGTGGACAATTGCACTCGAGCAAAACTTGGCTTGTTTGCAGGTAACATGAGTGACTGAAGCGCAAGACAATAGCATCATAGCAAGACTGTTCATGAGCCTGAGACACATTGGCTCTATCACGACGCTGGCCGTCTGAACCTCCCTTCAACTCAAATCACATCGAACCCGCGCCATTGGCGCATCATAGCCCATCATGGATATGGACCACATGCATCATGACCCCGGCTTGCGGATGGAAGTCAACTATGCCTTTGCTCGCGGATACTGGTATACCATCGCTGGTGTCGTTGGCGCACTCGCTGCTATTCGTGGCATCAACTACCTCGACGCTCAGCAAAGGTATGTCGCTTGACGATCTCTCGCTGACCACGCTGACACTTCACCAGATTAAAAGCATGTCGCGATCCGTCAATAGACCACCCAACTCGACCACGAGGAGCATTCAGTCAAGCATGGGCGACAGCAACCGCTGTTGTCCGCGAAATGGGCCATCCACAATACTACATACCCATCAATGGCCTTCGATGGGCAACACCGCTTCCACTCGGTCGAATTATCGTTCTAGCATGTTATTGGGTTGTTATTGTCTATTTGATGAGCTGGCAGGTTTCGAAAAACGACGTGTACTACTGGGAGCGCATTGGATATCGCAACGCATGGGTCACTCTAACCCAGTTCCCGCTACTCTACCTGTTGGCGACGAAAGTCAACGTTATCGGATTCTTGATTGGAAGCAGTCATGAGAGACTTAACTGGCTGCATCGATGGGTTGCGCGCACGATGTTTGTTACTGCGACGGTTCATGGCTTTCACTTCTGGACTATGTGGGTGCGCGCTGAGTTTCTGGACTACGCGCTTCAGATTATGCCGCTGGTCAAGTATGGACTCGCAGCTTGGGCTATTCTGCTTTGGAATGTCGTTACTGGAATAGTTCCCATTCGAAGGCTTTCGTATGAGGTTTGGGTGGCTCAGCATGTGCTTACAAGCATCATTATGCTGTGGTTGCTGCACAAGCATATCCCCTCGGATGCCCGATGGCTTCTATGGATGAGCATTTCGTTCCTCGTTTTCGACCGCGCCATGAGATGGGTACTTTTGCTATGGCAAAATGTCCGTCTTCGACCACAAGGAACAGAGTGTCAAGGCATGAAGCATGTTGGGCATCGAGTTGTTACCCGCGTTGTTGGACAAGCCACGACTGTTGTTACCATCAAGGATGTACACTTCAAGTGGAAGGCAGGACAGCATATTTACCTTTGGGTCCCACGTCTCGGACCCTTCGAAGCGCACCCATACACAATCGCATGTGCGCACAAACTTGAAGGCGCATGTTGCTGCAACAGTATACAGCTTGTCGTGCGTGCCCATAATGGGTTCTCCAAACGACTACACGAATATGCGACAAAGAATTCGGGATCCGAACTTATAGGCTTCGTATCAGGGCCATATGGCGTCCCTCCAAAATGGAATATCTACGAAACGCTGGTACTGATTGGAGCGTCAACTGGAGCCAGTTTTGTTGTTCCCATCCTCGAAAGCATTGCGGCAGCGCAAAAGTCGAATTGCACTCGAAGGGTCGAAATTATCCTCGTTGCGAGAACATCTCAAGAAATCCAATATTACGTCGAAAGGGCCGAAGAGGCTGGTAGAATGGTACGAGCCAAAGGCGTCAGTGTAAGCATCCATATCGCCATAACAAGCTCCAATCAAACAGGCCCAGTCTTTACTCGATCAGAGTCCTCAAACACAAGCGACTCCGACGACATCCAACCCGTCAAGGGACCAACAACAGGGTGCTGCTGCAGTGCAAACGGTCCCGACGAGAAAGGCTGTCCAAGCAACTCTCCCTGCCGCGGGAAGATAACCGCCACTGTTCCAGAGCTCATCCGCGAATACACGTGCAGACCAGACATCGAGACCATGATTCGCGAGCCGGTGGAGCAGGCTTGGGGAGAAACAGGGGTCGTTGTTTGCGGTGGGCGCGAGATAGTGGCACGGACGAGGAATTGCGTGAGTCGTTTGAGCGATGAGCGAGCTGTGCATAAGGGGACGGGAGCGCAGGGGATATATCTACATGTCGAGGAGTATTCGTTTTAAATTTAGGGTCGATAGATAATGATGATGTTATGATTAATGTTAGCAAGGCTGAGTGCAGTGAAGTGGTTGAACAGGACAGGGATTAGTCGGTGGCGGTTAGAATGTGGTGGTGGTGTGCTACGGCAACAAGCCCAGGTCTTGGTAGGCCATGGCAGGCCAGGGGGATCAAACAGAAGCCTCCACTGTCTGTTAACAAATACTGTGTGTACTGCATGCATTGACGTATGATGAAACAACACTCTCCTCCTCCTTCAACTCCCGATATCGTGATACTCATTCCAATTCTAGACCATCGTGGAATGCAAAACCGAGTTATCCAAATCCACCCTCTAAAGCCCCCGGCACGTTCGATAGCTCCCTTCCACTAGCACCACTACCCTCAACTAGGCTAGCCCCAGCCTCTCCAATTGGTCCCTCCCGCCCTGACCCTTGAACCCCCGAATCCCCATTCCTCCACTTTCTCTTCATCACTTTATTTCCTCTCCAGCATCAACAACGCTGTGTCTCTCTTTTCCTTTTCTTTAAATGCTTCATCGCTGAGACTTTGTTTTTCCTTTCCCTCAGCGCGCCATGCCTTCACGGCCGGTGCGGCGTAATCGCCCGGAGAGACTGTCGAGGCCTTATGCGATGGTGCACGCGGGTGTGAGATTGATTGCTTGGATTACCAGCCTCGCTGCGATTCTCATGCTCGCATTTGTTTGCAAAGAATGGCCTTCGAAGAGTCAGGTCATTATTGCTGGTGCTGTCGGTGTGAGTAACCCCTCTCCTCAATATTTCTGGTTACGCAAAACTGACGTGCTCTAGTGTGCAATTGCAATGCTCAACGACAGCTGGGAGGTTCTAGCAGTGACAGATGCTTCATTCACTGTTCCCAGGTTAGCTACCTCTAGAAGAGTTCTACACGACTTGTTCTCTCTAGCTCTTTGTGTTGGCGGAATCATCATGATGTGGGTATCAAACATCAACATCACCGACGACAAAAACGCCGAGCAGAAGCGTCAAGAGCAGTGGCTCATGGCTGCCCTGTGGGCTTTGATCGCCGTGGTGTAAGTTTTCCCCCTCTTCGAAAAGGTCACGTTACTGATACGCGTGATGTAGTGGCTGGAGATTAATCTTTGCTATCTGGGGATGTGTGGATTGTACTGGCGAGGCCAGACGTGCTGCGCGGAGAAGACAACGACGGAGGGGAAGAGAAAATGGTCCCTGGCGACAGATGGGAATTCTCTGAATGATGTGCTATTGTATTACGATTTGAAGTTTTGATGGCAGACGAGAAACGCGACATTCATGCATTCAACGGCGCTTGGTGTTTGGGACTTTGACATGATAGATATGTCGACTTGTTTACTACGGCTGGGATTCTTTATGGCGAGAGGATTTTCGACAACATTATGGGACCGAACAACCACCGGGGTTGATTGTGGCATCGATTGACCCGGTAACGACTTGTCTATGCCGTCATACCTTGAACCTATGGACCATCGACTTTATGGCTGATTCTTCTGGACCTTCCTACGCGACATTGAGGAATTTGCGAGCGTCTGTGCGCTGGAGCTTCGACGTCTCCTCGATCTTGTGTAGAAACTGTATGGCGAGCGTCAAGCCAGATCATACCGAAATACCTGACGGCGTCGACACCAGCATTGTTACCAGGCGTATTTTACCTTCAGCCGAAAGTGGGTTCTATCACTGTTGTTGTATGAATACCAGCGCCGAAGTTGTGAGAGATGGATTTAGTCACATTGCTCTCGACAGTCGCCAAATGACAGCGACTGAATCCGTCATCGAACTTTCTGGGCAATTGGTGAGACCAGCGGCAAGGGGCTACGGCCTCTGTTGAAGCTGCGGAGGGCTGCGGCGCATACGAGGTTTAAGTTCTCCAGAAGCTTGGATAAACGGCCCATATCTCCACGCGGCATCGGTTACAGAAGGAGAATGGGATACAGAACATCTTGATGACCGCTTGTTGGCTTATTGACTTTGAGCCTCAAAGTTTTTAGAGCTTTTACTATCGAACCCGAAATACCAACTGTTTTCAATATCCACACCGCATCCAAATTCCATCCTTCACTCTCTTCCCAGGATACTTTGAACCTTTGGTTACAGTAATAACTACTCAGCAAACCCTCTGAGGTCATCTCGAGGTGATTCAAGCGATTTGTCGCTTGGGGTAGATGCTTATGGTTCCTGCTTCACCAAGTTACTAAATCTATAGATACCGACTGCATTGAGTTTGATTTCAGACTGTCCCGAGGTTAATGCTCATACCGGCTGGTGGTTTCGAAGAATCTTGTGAGCTAATTCGTCTAAAGCGATGAGACTCTGACACCGGTTTTTCATCTCATCCCCTCACCAGGAGGTTACCGGGAACCTAATTACCCATCAGCTGCCTGTATTTGGCTGGGTAAGGTCTGGAATTAAAGATCCTTCTTCCTCGACTGGCTTGCGGAGACGTGGTTCTACACAATACATGTGATGGCTCCCCTAGAGCAGCCAAGGACAATCACTCCAGATGGCGATATTACTCTTGTGGACATTACAGCTCGAATCAATGACGAGCCGAAGCAAAGCAGCGGTAGCAGCCAAGAGACAAAGGAGCAACAAGAACCAAGAGAACCTCTCAAAGACACCCTAAGAAGGCTTGTGGAGGAGCACGAACATGACCAGAATTTCCCCGACGACCTTCTCAACCGGGCGCGCGAATATCTCGAGAACGAAAATGACGAGCAACAAGATGCTGAGCTGGGCCAGAGAATCTCTAGAGAGTTCGAGGCTCAGAAGGAATTGATGCTAAATAGCTCCATCTATCCTGAAGTCCGAGCTGTTGTGGATGATACGGACGATCCAACATTGCCAGTCGGCACATTCAGGGTATTTCTTTTGGGAACAGTATTTGCAATCATTGGCACTGGAGTCGAACAGTTCTTTTCACTTCGAATGCCTCCTATTGGACTTTCGACATTTATTGTGCAGATATTAGCGTTGCCCGTGGGCAAACTGATGGCGAAATGGCTGCCGACGAGGAAATTCCGGGTGTTTTCGTGGGAGTTCACACTCAATCCTGGACCGTTCAACCAGAAGGAGCAGATTCTCATTGCAATGATGGCAAATGTAACATTTGGCGGTTCTGCCGTTGGAGCCTACATCGTGAGCATCATCCAAGTCCTGAAACTCGATGTCTTTTACGGGGAGAAGAACCTCTCGAATAGCATCCCTTGGCAAATCCTCACGCTCATATCGACCCAGTTCATGGGATATGGATGTGCAGGTCTGGTTCGCAGGTTTCTGGTATACCCGCCCTCGATGATCTGGCCAAAAGCATTAGCAAATATTGCACTTGCCAAGGCGTTGAACAAGGATAATGGACATTCAGAAGATACAGTGCACGGATGGAAGATGTCGCGATACAAGTTTTTCTTGATGTGCTTTACTTCCATGTTCTTTTATTTCTGGATTCCCAATTACCTTTTCAAAGCTCTTTACTTGTTCAACTGGCCGACATGGATATCACCAGGCAACGTCACACTCGCCCTCATAGCTGGATCAACCTGTGGTCTGGGCCTCAACCCTTTACCAACATTGGACTGGAACGTCGCCACCTATCTCGGCGACCCTATAGTAACACCCTTCTTCACACTAATGAACTTTGCAAGCGGCATGGCCATATGGGGCTTCATAGTCGCGCCGCTGGTGTACTTCAACAATGTTTGGAACACGGGCTACCTCCCTATCAATAACAACTACATCTACGACAACCACGGCTCGCGGTACAACATCTCGCGCGTATTGCTGCCCGACCTTACGCTTAATCAGACCGCGTACCACGAGTACAGTGTCCCCCTCATGACTTCCACTCAGGTGATCAAGTATGCGGCTGCCTTTATGATATACGTTGCTACACCCGTGCACATGTACCTCTGGCACCGTAAGGATATCATGTCTGGGATACGGGCTTGTTGGGCACGGAAGTCGCGAGACGAGGAGTTCAATGATGTACACAACCGTCTTATGTCTGCGTATCCGGAGTGTCCTCACTGGTGGTACATTGTCATTCTTGTTGCGTCTTTCATCATCGCCTGTGTCTCGGTGAGTCTGTGGCCAACTGGCATGCCAATATGGGGCATCGTTCTAGCTGTCCTCTTCACCGTCGTGTTGCAAATTCCAATTGGAATGCTCTTGGCTGTTACGAACATGGAGGTTTCAACACGTATCCTTTCCCAGCTTGTTGCTGGCTATGTGTTTGAAGGCCAACCGATTCCGAACATGATTTTCCAGATGTTCAGTTTCATGTCGACACATCAGTCGCTCAACTTTGCCAGTGATCTCAAGCTCGCGCACTATGCCAAGATTCCACCAAGGTGGGCGTTTGCTGCACAGGTTTATGCGACGCTTTTGGCAGGTTTTGTTGGGTTGGGCGTGAATCACTGGTTACTCCGTAACATTGAGGATGTATGTCAAGCACATCAGAAAGACCGCTTCACGTGTCCCCGTACGCACACCTTCTTCATGTCCTCAGTGATATGGGGCGTCGTCGGACCACGTCGATTGTTCGGCACGCAAGGCCCCTACCGAGCCGTCACATACACAATCCCCATCGGTGTTATAGTCCCTATAGCCGTGTACTTCATGTCCAAGCGGTGGCCCAACGCCTTCTGGCGCAACGTCAACGCGCCAATCCTTTTCATAGGACCGATGGCGTGGGCTCCGTTCAACTGGAGCTACATGCAGGGCTCGATAGTTCTGGCGTTTGTGTTCAACAAGGTGATCAAGAAGCGGTACGCGGCGTGGTGGGAGAAGTACGCGTACGTGCTGACGAGTTCTATGAGCGCGGCTATTGGTCTCTCTGGCGCGGTGATGTACTTTGCGGTGCAGCATCCGCGAATTGCGTTGGATTGGTGGGGGAACAGGATCCAGATGGAGGGTGTTGATCAAGGGGGCTTTGTGGTCGATGGACAGGCTGTTAGCTGTTCGATGTTGAAGGTACCTGAGAAGGGTTATTTTGATATCGGGGTTGACTGGAAGGTGTAAGTCACAGTTGGTTGAGTACTGAGAAGTGTTTGCATATCGACAATGGAACTGAAGTGTTTCATTATTTGCCTACTCTAACTGTTAAGATATCTAGCGTAGTCAATGTATTTTTAACCTGTCGTAAAGATACTATCCATGAGAATTTGTTAACAACCTAATATTAGGCTTGAATAGTACAGACTTGGAGTGATCTCACCCAGAGGCGAGGGCCAAGAATAGCAACACGAGTGTTCCTGGCAGCTGACACTAACACTGGCACACCTGGGTTAATAATTAGACTTTGCCCTTGGCATAATTAGCAACTGAATTTGCCATCACTATTTGCCTGCCTGTTTAACCGCGCGCGGATATTGAAACATGCGGCCACAAACGCCCCGTCGATCTGCAACCTGATAATGTCGCCACTTTGTTGGTTGTTGGTTGTGTATATATTACTATTTCGGTAAGACCAGAACGACGACCGAGACGGTTACAGAGCACCAATCAGCTGATATACGCTCAAGAGCCGCGAAGAGACTGAAACATGGCGCCAGAGGAATTCATTTTAAATAAACTTTATCTTGACAAACGTATCATCGTTCGACCGTGGGCGCTTGGTGTTGAAGATACAATTGAAAGTCGCGTACCCGGGAGCTCGGTTCGGCGCTTGGAGTTAAGACGGGAGAATCTGCGTATCAATCGCTATGCATACTTGAAATGGAACAAAATTTGCTATCGGACTTAAGAAACGCTCCTGAAAATATCGTGGGTAAGCCGAACTCGAAGGAAGAGGCAACCAAAAGAATGCGGAGTTAAAGTCAACAAGGAAGAAGAAAAGCGATGATGGAATGGTCCGTAGGGAATGAGGTATATCAATCCAGACATGAAAGCTGCTGCGCCTACTCTGCTCTCTCTAGGTCTCACTCTGAGAGGCAGTGCCACAGAAGCGAACGAGCTACAGCAGAAAATCACCAGGGTCAAGTTCTGCCTTACAGGGCTGGATGGCGCCATTTACGGAAGGCCAAATCGAC
>JAAQPG010001430.1:0-12221 GCA_013186905.1 Fusarium udum | reverse complement strand
GAATTCTGTAGCTTAATAAGGTCAAACCGACCGCCACCTTCAATTGAAGAAAACAAGGCTCTTTCAATCAAAGCTGGAATGCTCGTTATGACTAATCTACGCTTTGTACAACATTAATCATTTAAAATACAAAGGGACTGGTTAATATTTCTTTCTTTCGCCTGACTTATTGCCTAACAATACGCGTTGTCACTTCAGGGTAGCCAGCTCACCTTGGCCAATCAGTGGTCCCTTTTAGCCAAACCAGTCTCAACACCACTAACATCAATGACGGCTCACATGATCCTCATAAGCCACTCTGAAATCCGCGCCCATTCAAAGAATCTCTATGTGAACTCAAAATTGTATCCACAAATCCTGCTTAATTATGTGATGTCTCAAAAGGTCAAACCATGGTTTTGACGAAGGAAAAAGAGACGACTGTAAGGACCATTGCAGAGAGACGCGACTAAGATCTCTCTCAAGAACCTAGACATCACTGAATGGTACTTGAATCCGTGGTGAGAACGATCTATTATTATGATGTACTAGTACTATGTTGATAGTCTAATTACGCAGTCTAAGGTTGCTATACAGTCTATGGTGATATCCGAATGAAAAAAGAACTTATTTTTATCACACGAATGGATCAGGTTGCGATGTTGCTCCTACTCCGCCTTCTTAGACGTCTTGGTTCGAAGCTTCATGAGCACGTAAACAAGAGCATACGAACTGAAGACAAACGCAGCTGTAATACCCGCGTCCCTCCAGGCGTATGAGTACGACTTGAGGTTGAGAGTCTTGAGGTAGTCATCAGCCTTGCTGTAAGTACACACCTTACACTCGTCGGTCGCATCAGGATTGATCAGATTGCTGGGCACGTGTGTAAGCCACTCCTTGAGGTATTCACCACATGTGGTACCGTTGGGAGGGCTGAACCGAGCAAACTCGCTTTCCTTGCACTTGACATCGGCTCCCCACATGTCAAAAACCAGCATACTACCCATGAGGTAGTTGAAAGGGTTGATGTAGTAGAGCCAGTATTTCCAGAAGTTCTGGATGCTGGAGTAGGGTACCAGAACACCGCAGAAAGACACCAGGACAGTGAGGATAAGTGGATTGACCAGTGATGCGAACACCTCGTTTGGCGCATAGGCAGCGATGAATTGACCAATGCCAGTGTAGATGAACTCATACATAAGCATGACAAAGAAGGTGCCGCCAGCACGGGTAGAATCGCCTGGGAAACCGACGGTGTAGTACCAGGCGACGTAGTAGATGACAGCACAAATGATCAGGTAAGGGACTTCCGAGACAATAAGGCCAGTCACGAAAGCAACCCAAGAGTACATCTTTGACTTCTTCTCACGGGTCTCGAAGATATCTCGGCGATGGATGAACAACGGCTGAAGCTGAGCCATGACACCGGGAGCGACAAAAATGAAGTTGAAGACTGTAAACAACTTCAATTGAAGTTCACCGACAGAAGATCCAACCTGCCAAAAACTGAAGCCGTTGAAGAGGGCAGAGGACAAGTGGAGAGCGAACTTGTTGTTGATGTAGTCTGTGTTGCGATACAAGGCGATGTTCATGCGATGGGTGACGAGCTTGGTCTGCTCCCACAGAGAGGTAGCAAACTCGTGACCATCGTCGGTAGTGGCTGGGGGCTTGGAGGCAGCTTCGCTGATGATGCTATCAAGCTCTTTCTCAACAGCATCGTGCTCAGGGGAAGACAGCCAGACCTGATTCCAATCCTTGCCTTGCGAGAGATGTCCAGAGACGACGTCAATCATGTGCTCGGCAGGGTTGACATGTTCTGGGCAAGGAGCTCCGTAGCGACCAAAGTAGCCGGTAACCGTGCTGCCATGCTCGCCAATGTCGCCAAAGTACACTGTCTTACCGCCCTTGGCGAGAAGAAGAAGGGTATCGAACTGAGAGAAGAGCTGGGCAGAGGGCTGGTGAATGGTGACGAGGATGGCTTGACCGTGGGCAGCCAGCTTGCGCAAGAAACGAACGGTGTTGTATGCAGATTGTCCGTCAAGACCAGAAGTAGGCTCGTCAAGGAAGATCAGGATGCTAGGCTTTGAAACCAATTCGACACCAATAGTAACACGCTTGCGCTGTTCAACACTCAGACCGGCGCCGACTTGGCCGATCAGGGTATCCGCAAGATCATGAAGTTCCAGAAGGTCAATGATGGTGTCAACATACTTGAGCTTCTCCTCGCGAGGAGTGTCACGGCTTTGTCGGAGAAGGGCAGAGAACTCGAGAGCTTCGCGGACGGTAGCATAGGGTTCGTGGACGTCAAGCTGTTCACAGTAGCCTGCAGAGCGCTGGAAAGAAACTGGAAGTGGCCGGCCATCAACCATGATAGAGCCATGAATGGTACCCTCAGTCTTGCGTTGAGCCAGAACATCGAGCAGTGTAGTCTTTCCGGCACCTGAAGAACCCATAAGAGCACCCAACATGCCTGGCTTGACCCAGCCTTGAACGTTATCGAGAAGAGTGCGATCACCTTGTGGGGTCTTGACAGTATAGCTGAGGTTCTTCCAGGTGAATACAGAGGTGTTGCGGACCAAACCCATCGCTTGGCCACTGGTGTCAGAGTCATCGCCAGATACAACACCACCATCACTGCTACCGATCATCTTCTTCTCACCCTTTGTCTGTCCCTCCTCATCAGACTGGCGAAGAACAGCGGTAATGTGGGCGTTCTCGCGAGGAATGACCAGACTGGGTCCGTCCTCAGAGGAGGCGTGCCACTTGGTGGTGAAGTAGATGGTGATGGCAACGAAGAGAGCCCACCAGGCCCAAATGATACCGAAGTTTCTCCAGAGATGGTCGTGGCTGTACGAGAGAGAGGCCAGGTAGTCATCACCAGTAACGAAATTCACTCCAGGCTTGGCTCCACCTACTCCAGAACAAGCCTGGTGATCGCCATTGGTGAAGCCAGCGCCACTGGGTACGAGACTGTGCCCAACACAAGGAATGATCTTGCCATGAAACTCATTTGACAGAAGAGCATCGAAGCCGTATGCTATGGGGTTGATCCAGAAGATCCAGACAAACCAATCGTGCATCAGAGGCTTGCTAATAAGATAGCCAGAGTACATGATTGTGGTGCTGATGAGGAAACCCGAAACTTTGGATGCAGCATCGAAGGTGCTGAAAGCCGCGCCGACAGCTCTGAAAATGGCCGTGATACACTAATGACGTGTGTTAATACTGATGTGTCAGTGAGTAGGAGTACTCAACTTACGATTGTGATTGAGACGAGAAGAACCCAGAAGGTGAAGAAGTGTCCGGCTGTGGCGGTAAGGCCAGCCATAAAATACTCAACAACTGAAAAGGTGCTGACCTGCAACAGAATTACAGGTATATCAGCAGCAACCTGAGCGATACAGAAGGCAGCAGGGTGGTACATGGCAAAGGATTTGTGCTTGATAAGAACAGGGCGTCCAGTGAAGGAGTCAGTGACCTCGGACATTGACACCAGGGAGTTGCAGAGAAGAGCGATGAAGACAGCACCCGCTTTGATGAAAATACCGCTAGAGTCATTAGAGGCATTGTAGAACAGAGAACCGGCGATCAAAGCCTGTACGATCATGGAAAGCTGCTTGATCAAGAAGGTAGGCCTATCTCCGAGGACAATCTGGTACTGACGCTTCACACAAGCTTTGACCTGTGAGACGAAACCGACCGTCATGGGGCTGCTGTCAGGAAGCTTCTTATCCTTCTGCTGACGGACACCCAGCTTGAACTGCTCGGTTCTCTCGGCGGCGATCGTTGAAGTAGGATAGTCGTACTCAGACTTCATGCGCTCGTAGATGGGTGACTTCTCGTACTCTGCTCGGAGAGCGTCTGCCGTGCGTGGGAAGCGGTTTTGATGATCGGGGTGGATCTGTCGCTCGGTCGGGACAGTGACACCAGTGAGGTAGTCTGCGACGTTGGCACCGTGCTGGCAGATGAAGCCCATGCTCTCCATGAAAGGCTTGGCTTCCTTGCGGGGGCCGTAGTAGACCTCCTTGCCTTCGTCGAGCACGAGGACCTTGTCGAAGAGATCGTAGATACCGTTACCTGCTTGGTAGAGGGTGACGATGGAGGCGAGACCCAACACGTCAGTCATGGCGCGGATGGCTTTGGTGTACTCGAGAGCACTGGATCAAGTTAGATAGGTGCCTAAAGGGTTTCAGTATTATTACTTACGTGCTGGCGTCTAGGCCACGGGTTGAGTTATCCCAGCAATAGACTGAGCCTTGCGTTGCAAGAGTCTCAATGATGGAGACTCGCTTTCGCTCTCCTCCAGAAACTCCACGAACGAAGGCGTCACCAACCTTGGTGTCGATAGTATGCTCGATGCTCATAGACTTGAGCAAGAAGTCCCTTGTCTGGACTCTCAGCTCCTCGTGCGAGTTTACACCGTTGGGGAGATGGAAAGGCACTTTGAGTCTAGATGCGAAGTCCATGGTCTGACCAACAGTCAAAGCAGGGTAGAAGACCTCCTCCTCGGTGTTCATGACGATCTGGCCTCGATAGTTCTTGGCCTCCTCGGCAGTCATGGATCCATAGTAGACATCGCCCTGGATGTTGGCGTATCCTCGTCGTTTGTTGGCGATCATGTTGAGAAGTGTTGTGCAGCCTGAGCCAGGACGGCCGAGAACAAGGAGCATCTCACCAGGCTTGACGCAACCATGGCTGTTGTCGAGGATGGTCTTGAGAGGTGACTTTTGGCGAGACTCTTTGATGAGCTTGGGGATGTTGTACTGTGACAAGACGTTCTCGTGGATAGCGGCATCAGCAGCAATGACATCGACAGTGAGGTTGGTCCAAGTAACACCAAGCTCTCTGTCAGGGAAGCCAGATGCCTTGTCTCTCTCCTTGTACTCCACCACTTCAGACTTCATAGACCATTCGGCGTCATCATGGGATGTCTTCTCCATGGGTGTCGGTTCATAGACCGTTTGGGAGTCGTTGTCGTTGGTGTCGGAGTCCATTTTGATGGCGTTGTTGTTTTGGTGGTGGACTGTATGTTCGCCCTGGCTAAAAGAGGATAGCCTTTACCGCCGAATTGCGCACCGAGATTTTGTCTATGATATCGAACAGAACTCTAAAGAAATAAATAATAATAGATTGATGTCTGTTACTGCATGCTTTTACGGGGAAAGTGGTTGCATGCTTCTTATAAACAACAACACGATTTGACTGGCATCGGCTTTACAGACTGACGGGCTTTTTCGGCGTCCGACAACCGCACAGAACAGGCAGCTTGACCAATGAAATAATTGGATCTGGTTCCTTTCTTGACAAGCATTTTAGTACGAGCGGGTTCTTCGATCCACTTGGATCTGACGGAAATTGTTGATCTATGGACCCTGATAAGAATGTTGTACGCCAGGTCGAATTTACCGCTTAGTCAATGCGGTTTTTGGTGATGTTGGGCCGTTTGTGGGTGCCCTGCAGGGTGCATAGTGCATTGGAGATAGTGGTGATTCAACCGCTAGCCCCAGTACGTACAGAAGGGAAATGGCTTCTCTTACAGGGGCCATTCAAGCCGGATTCAAAGCTGGTTTCACATGTTTGTCAAACGTGCTTTGCAGCAAGCGTCACAACAAAAATGACAACAACGATTAGAATTACAAATACCGGCTTAGGAATACAAAATTGATTGTCGCAATGGCGGACAAATGAATGAGTGCGAAAAGGCCGACTACGAGGGAACGGGTCTGCACAGCCAGGTTCGCATTCGTACGTAAGACACATATGAGACGGACTGTAAAAAACTGCGACGAGCTCCGACTGAAGTAGAAAGTAAAAACCATGACGCAAAAGATAACGAGCCGCATCCGAGTCGGTCATTTTATAGCCGTCTTTCCGACTGTGACCCCCTACAGGATCAATCAAGGGGTAATCGAAGACGGGACGGGACCTGTCTATAAATTGAAAAGTATCTGCCGTCCATAAAAATGGGCCGGAAGAAGAGGAATTCTTGAATCTTCCGCTTAGTCAACGTCTTCGGCAGATCAATCCATGTCTAGACCGTGATCTTCACGTGGGATCCCGGTTCAAGGTTTGACACTTTGTCTAAAGTCGTTTAGCGCTGACCTCGTCCTCGTTTCTGCTTTAAGCTTCCTCCGCTTATTCAGCGGTCGTGTCGCATTCTTCTTCGACACCATCCTCCGAACCATCCTCGGAGAGCCTCATGTTCCGCGTTTACGAATCTTTCGGTCATGGACTTTTCTGCCAAAAGACCGCGATCTTGACACATTAGCCTCGTTTTGCCTCATATCTTGGCTTTTCAGCCCGAGGCTTACTTACACCATATCGTTGTTCACTGTTATTATTTTCTTCCAAACTTCCGGCCGTTGGTTCTGGTCCAGTTGTGGAACTGAGCCCAACGTCCAAATTGCCAGCGTCGATTTCGGCGAATTAACCCGCCTCCTTTCTTCCTCCAATCTAGTCTTACTTGCATGTCAGAGCTGAATAAGTAATCATGATGCAGAAACGGGCCTGCGATGCCTGTCATAAGAGAAAGGTACGTATACGATGCCCCATCTCCGTTCATTCCCGGTACCTCCGCTTCCCCTTTATCGATCGGTTCCATCCATTTCTTGGCGAGATTGATCTTGTCCATCCCATCCTGCATGCTTGTCTTTGTGAAGGTGTATCACATTCTGACCCAGTTGGCTAACATGTTGCCCTCATCCTTCTAGATCCAGTGCGATTCAACAAGCCCAGATACACCATGCAACTGGTGTGAGCACCATGGCTTAGATTGTACATTTAACCGAGTGAGAGGGCGGAAAAAGACAGCCAAGAAGGCTAGGTAGGTTCTGACCGTGGCGTTCAGCCCCGTGCAGTAGTTCATTTTAACTCGTCTATTAGATCTCGTCAAACATCAGAGCAAAGTCTGGCAGAGCGCCTCAAGCGCATTGAGGATGCTCTTTCTCATACACTTTCTAATCAGAAGAACTCGGAAAACAGTGGCTCCAAACCTTTAACTCCAAGTTCACAAGCCACTGACCCCCACAAGAGTTCGGACCCTAATACTGGAGACTCAACCAGCGATACCCCTCAAAAGTTGGCATTCAACCGGCCATCTTCTTCCTTTTTGAGAGCTACAGATTCTAGATCTGCAAGCGTATCCCAAGGATCTCCGTTTATATCCCAAGCCCCATCTCCTGCTGGCGGCTTCACCAGCTCTGTTTCCTATGGGCAACTCCATTATGGCGGCTGTCACTTTGGCCACATCAGTCAGCATAATGGACTACCTTTACTTTCAGAAGAGGGAAGACAGTGGATAAATTCAAAGACTGGCCACGAAGTTGTTCTTAATCCTGGCGCCACCGATCACTCCAACCCCTCCCAATCGCCTGCACCTCACGTTTACCATGACCAACGCGACTTATACGAACTTCCTGATAGAAGTATCACCGAGAAGGCTTTCGGCGCCTTTATTCATTCCTCTTTCAGTTTGGTATTTCCCGTTGTGGAACGGGTTCTATTCAAGGATACCATTGAACTAGCGTATCAGCCTTATACAGGCGATGTCCCTTCTTTGGAGCATCTTAGTGCCAAGGTTGGCGTTTTGGCTTTTCTTTCAACGATAGTACTCTTTCAAGACACATTTGAAGATACAGTAAGTATCGACACAGACTTGTGTGCCACAAAGGCACGTTATCTACTCACAGATGTTCTGGAAATAGCTAGTATCAACAACCTCCAAATAGTCTTCATGCTGGTAAGGACTTGACCTGAGAATTGGACCTCAATAGAACTGACAAATGATCAGAACGTGCATGAGATATTCTCTGGACGCCTTCGATCCGGTGCCATGTTCCATGCCATTGCGTGCCGCATGGTGTTCACGCTTGGAGGGCATACGTACATATCGTCTAAGTTACAAAGCTCGCAAATTACACGTTCAGAGAGGGAACGGCGCCAAATTCGCATGCTATTCTGGCTATGCTATATCTTCGATAAAGATATTGCTCTACGGACAGGTCAACCGCCACTCATGTCAGACGACTATTGCGATCTCACCCTTCCGGAGACCTATTTCGACTGTTATGATTACCTTCCCAAACTCAATAAAAGCCTCCCCCAAGTTTCCTTCGAAGAAGAGAATCTCATGCCTCACCTTCCGGGTGACCCTCGCCTGAGCCAGCTCAAAGACAAAACTAGTCGTCTGCTGTATTCAGCTCATGCTGCTAAGAAGTCACATGCTCAGCTCCTTTGCGACATCCGAGGGCTTGACGAAGAGCTCGAAGCATGGAGGCAATCCCTACCCCCTTCATTCCGTCCTGCGCTCTCAATCACCAATGAGTCTCAAGTCACTCTTGAAGGGATGCATCTTCCACGCACTATGAGACACATCACTCTGCATTTGGACTATCATCATCTTATGATTGCAATCCATCGAGCAAGTGCTAGGTGCATGGAGCCTGATCCCGGAAACCCTAACGACCAGCCCGAATGGGTCCCTGGAGTCGAATCGAGCAATGCTCTTGCGCTGGAGGCTAGTCGGTCGACACTTGTGTATTTGCGGGCAGCGATGTGTGGAGTTGCTGGTGAGGCATTCTGGTAAGAACAGTTCGCGCATACCGAATCTAGCTCAGTGACTAACTCTTGTGTAGGGTCATTGTCTTCTATCCAACAGCAGCCATGATCACTCTCTTCTTCAACATCTTGCTGTATCCACTCCATGAACGGGCTGAGCAAGACCTTGAGCTGCTCAAAGCAGCTGCTGATCTAATCAACAATCTTCCAGTGCGGCGACTGACCACTTCCGAAGTCTCACATATGAAACTTATCAATGACTTTGTTGTTGAGCTTGTCCGTCTTGGAAGGAGTGCAATCTGCAAAGCAACCATGGAAAGGGATCATGAGCTTGACAGACAGTTGATGATTATAGCCTAGGAACCATAATTTGTCTGTATTTGTATTCTTTTGTAAATTGGTTTGGGGGCGCGTGTCGGGTATACCATAGTGGATTCAATAGAGGGAATGAATATAGACTGATTATTCGTGGGTGATATGATATTGGCACGAGAAGTTGAGGACTCTTCAATATATTGATGACACAGGAGGGAACGGGAATCGGAGTAATTTGCCATTATTCAAAATCCTACTTCTTTTACTGATGAACGGGTGAGAAACCCTAACTGGATAATGCCCAAAATAGACAAACGAGCTTATACAGACCTTGATCTCTGGTTAGATGCCTTCACATGCCACGAATACTGACACGTAATGATGTACGGAGCAACACACAGATATCCGCTTGGACAATCCCAACTGCCGAAGAATTTTATCCTACGACCTCAACAAGCCGATCTGAAGCCAAGGTAAGGTCAAGGCTGTGCATGCGTTACTCAATGTCTTACCCTGTACAGCGGTGTAGAGCCCTGGTCGTTGATATAGCGACCTAGGCTTGCAGTCTATATTATAGAGTTAAGTGAAAAGAATCAATTTGAATGAATGAAGGAACTATGTAGTAATTGATTGTACTATACTCTTTCAAGCACAGATCCTAGGTCAAAGTTTAACGTCTGTCCAGAAGCCAATCATGCCATGAGAGCGGACTCTGGAGCTCAAGTTCAGTAAGTGGAGCCACTAAATGACTCGACTACTGTAACTTACCTATACAATGGCAAGTTGTTGATTGTAAGACCTGAAAGAACTTAATTGAGCTTGTAGCAGTCAAAAGTTCCCGTGAGTCTCGTTGCCTTGAACAAGAAAGGAAGTCCGGGGCGAATTGTCCAACTCCGATGCGCGTCATTTAGCGACGAAATCGCACCAATTGTCTCGGACAAACTTGTATTCCGCGCCCTCCAATGACTCATTACCGTGCATGCCAAATAATTTATTGGAGCCTCAATAATTATCTCTATGTTTTCGAGATTCTCTTCTCAAACTCTAATTACCACATTCTTGATACTATAGAACTTTGAGTTTTATATACAATAATGCCGTCAGCAACTCGTCAAGATCAGCTCGTCTTAGTCCCTTGGGACCCTAACTCCCCAGAGCATGTCAACCGCATTTATGCACAACGAGTTCAATGCGGTTGGGATAAGCAATTAGTTGAAGGATGGAAAGAGAGACAAGTCTCGGGTCAGAAATCTATTTTCTGGATCGTTAGTTTCTCCAAGGATCGATTCACAAAAGCAGAAGTTTGACTTTGACTACCTAGACACTGCGACCAGATGACCCCGAAACCCGCGAAACCCTTCAAATGCACTTAGATGCGTACCCTGAAGTAAGCTTGTGAAACTGATGAATACTAGCCATGACTGACAACTCTCAGGACAAGGCACCATTGGTTGACACAGCCGAAAGCCTCAGAGCCAAACCCCGAAAACCAACACATACAAAGTTCTATCCCGTGGGCCATATCTCACTCGACGACAGAAACGAGAAAACAGAAAACTTCGTTCTTGATCTTCCCAAAGAAGGAGTCTATTGGATCAAGACCTTCTACGTCTCAAAAGCACTTCGAAGCAAAGGCATTGGGCGAGCAGCCATGGACATCGTCGAGTCAATGGCAATTGAGGAGCCGCTATGTGCCAAAACCCTTGCACTTGATACCGCTGAGAAGGAGATGCAGAAGAAGCTGTACCGAGAAAAGAACGGAAAGGAGCTGGGCGTAAGTTTGGGTCGTTGTGAATATTTGCCAACTATAAAGCTAACACACTTTAGTCAACTAACCAGGATTGGTATGAACGGCGGGGATATAGGCTGATTCACATGCAGCCTGGCCACTACTTGGACGACGAAGACCCTCCAGTCGATGCTGTATTTCTTCGACGAGACATAGCATAGCCTTAAATCAAGTTTGAAGGTTGAGGTTGTCAATTGTGAGCGGAGACCAAGCAGCAAGATTGAGCTTGATTAACAGAGATAGATGTAGGTGTCTAGATGAGTAAAGATATATGATAAATCCTAGCTCAAACCACTACCAATCAAGATCGTACATGAATATACAATAAGTCATGACCAGTCACACTTAATTCCCAGCATGTACTTCCCCCCATCACAATAAGACATCTCCTTCCATTCAGGGTCCTCCCAGCATCGAATATCCGAAGGACCATCCTCACAAGTCAAACTACCTACAATGTTAGAAGTTCCAGAATAAACGCACCCCTTGGCTCCGTGGGCCTCAAATGCGGGAAGTTTAGTTGGAAACACCGGGTTGTCCTCGTCTCCCTTTGCGGGCACCTTTGTTAGGACTTTTGCAAGGCAGAAGTCTTTGATAGGCTCTTTAGGTGTATCTTGAAGGACTATCCATTGAGGTTCCATCGACGCTTGCATTAGCACGATGCGAACACGGTTGTGGCGAGGATTTGCATCAGCCAACCAACCTCGCAATTGGCGATTATAGTCCTCGGGGTAATAGCCCCGACTCGAGAACCGTGCAGTAGAGTTCAGTGGGACAACGAGGTTCTTGTCTCCAGGAACATGCTCATCATTAGGGGCTTGACATCTGCCTTGACCTCCGGGGACAATCATGGCTGCCCCATCTCGGTCAATCATTACGCCCTTCGCCATAAAAGAATCAAGCCCGATATGGGGAACGTCGTACACACATTCTATTGTTGAGGCAAAGGGAAGATGAGGATAATTGCCAGTGATCCTTTGAACGGTTTTGGCCATCGCATACATGGCGAAGTTATCGGCCCTTCTCTTAATCCACCAAGCTGGATCGAGATGAAACGCAGCGAGACCTTTAGTTTTCGCTGTATTATAAATCTTTTGCTTGACGACAGTCTGGTCTCTCTGGGTGTATAGAGCATAGAGATCAACGATATGGTACTGTGGATCCGCTAGAGGCTCCGTCAACATGGAGAAGCTTATGGAGAAGCTCATGGAACCAAACTCGTCCTGTGGGATGATTAATAAAATGCACGGGAAAGTAAGAAAGACAATAAACATCCGTACCTTTGTTGCGAACGTAGTTGTTAAGATCTGCACGATGTTCTACGGGCAACTCCTTCTTGCTATTTTCATCGATGAACTTGAGAAGGCCTGGTTCGAGGAAATAACTGGGACAAAATGCGATACATGCTTTTCCCGGCTCCTTGTCTTTATTGGTTGTGTATGCCAGTTGGGTGTTCAGTTTGCATTTGCATATACGTATCGCTAGGGTCATCACAATGAACATAAAGCTTCTATTAAAATAGAGTAAGACCCTCTTTAAAGGAACTAAATATAATTTCAATTATATTTATTTATAATTATAT
>JAAQPG010001425.1:0-10028 GCA_013186905.1 Fusarium udum | reverse complement strand
TAAAGCCTCCAGAATCGTAACATGAGATTGGAGAATGGCTGAGCCTCACTCTTACGAGTTTTACGAGACAGCAGGGCTGAGTTTAATTTCTTAGAGGTTACGGGATGGAGAATGCCCAGCCATGAATTGCTACTCTGACGCAGCTCCGAGTGCGAGGGTTTTGGTCGACTTATAAGTACGATAGCCCTGACACCTAGCTTGTTGTTTATCCAGAATTAAGGCATAAACTCGTACCCGACAGCTCTACTGCAAATAAGCACTTCTAATCCCTGATCATTTCCATATCTACATCTCAACCATGGAGAGACACGACTTGCTGTACTCCGATGTAGAGTCTGCATCATCCTCAACATATCAACACTCTCAGACAGACATCTCTATCACATCAGTATCTACAGCCCCATCGACTGTCCTTCCAGACGAGGGTATCATCTCAAGGACATACGAAGCTGTCAAAAACCTGTCGCACATCAAATGCCCCCACCAGTTACAGAAGCACCATCAAAGGAACAGCCCCAACAACACGGCCACAAAGGCAGCATTCAAACACGACTACCAATCATACGCACAAACATCTCACATGGGTATCCTTGACCCCGCATACAAAGTCTTTGTTAGCAAGAAGGGTTATGGATCGTTGGTCTACAAGCTCCACGCCAGGACCGTTGTCATCGCTAGCAATCCACTATACTTAGAGTTCCATCGCAAAGCACTATTTGCTAAACTTCGCCGTTATCGCTAGGCTCGCGGTCTATCACTTGCATTTATTGGCATTAGTGAGGAGTTTGCTAAGTATGCCTACTAACAAGGCTGGGCGATGATGCATTTTAGCCACGAAGCTGTTCTCAACCCTCTAACCAACAAGGTCCTTTAAAAGCAAGCAGGCAAACGCATTATCTCCCAGAATAAGCAACTTCTCGACCCAAAGCGTGGGGGTGTTATAATGAACTTCTATAGCCCTGCTGTCAACAAGGCAGATCCCGAGCTAGAGTGACAGCTGCAGGATCTTTATGATGATTAGAGGGAGGACCGAAATAAGAAGCATGAAGATGGCTTACAAGCTTTTGTTACTGTCTATGACCTATTCTCTCTCCCCGAATCCACAATCTTCTTATACATATCTAACCGGGACAGTAAGATCAACAGACTTGCAACACTTCAAGAACTTGGTGCAGAGAGAGGATATCACCTTGATCCTTGCATCGCTTCCTAAGATGCATTAAAAGGAATTTCAGATCTCCTTGTTTTTACTGCCATGGAGATGCTTAAAGCTTCTGATGTAGGCTACATAAGCCTTGGTATTAAGCCCCTTGATGAGGTTCAAGAGGTAACAGGCTCATCAAAGCTTGTGTCATGGCTTTAGAAGGATAGCTACAACCAAATGATTCAATCCGTACCTGTGACAGGTAAAGCAGCATACTTCAAGAAGTTCTGCCCAGACGAGTCGCTCACTTCAAAACTTTATATCTGCATACCCAGCAAAGGCATCCCCGTTCAAAGATCAGTCGCGCTATTGCAATTCGCGAACATGAACCCCAGCCAGCTACTTACTCAAATACATCTGGGAGACAGGCATAAGCAAAAGGAAGCAACGCAAACATGAAATCATCTTCTTGTCTTTCATTTTGTATAATACTGTTACTCATATATACTAGGAGCGGGGATACCATTCGATCATTTAGTTTCTTTTGTCATACCTATAGATAGACCAGTTTTATATAGCGTTCAATGATCATAACGATTATCTTCTACCAAAAGCTTTTATAAACTCTTGAATACGATCGAATATCTCACAAAAACCTTGTAACTATTCTTTCTTAGTAAGATTATGCATGTTCAACAGCGGAATCGTGTTAGTCCAGTCCGTTCACGTCTGGTGAGCTCCTCATGCTGTTGGTTCTTCAAGTTCCGTGCATCATTGTGTCTCCATTCCCCACTCTTTACTTTTTCTCTTGTTACATGTTACATGCTTTACTACCGAAACAAATCGCGGTTGATCGTGTTACTTAGATATTGCCTAAAAGTAGATTGCACGACGTGTATTATTACTCAAGCTTTACGCTTATACTCCTCACAGTTTTATGGAATAACAGAAGACCACAGGCGCACAAACTGCACGACCTCGGAGGAACTTTATGACCAACAGACCGCGTGACTTGATATAAGTAACCCTACAGGCCAAATCACGTCGTGATACTCAGAAATGTCAAGCAGTGGAACAGCAAAAGCTTGATTTATCACAGCTCTAACCCTAGATAGCTTCAATCGCGTCTATTGCTGACGATGGCACGGCCCTCCGTATAACGATGTGGCTTGCAGAAGCTGAATCGGGTATCGCCGATCGGGTATATCGGGATTGACGTAGGACACGGCACAAATAAAACGGTCTTCCACGCCTTACAAAAAGTCCTGTCATTCGTATTTTAATACCGTCTCACTTTCAAGCTATTCAGAGACTATATAGGATCTACACTTTGCCGAAATGAAGGCCGACAATATATCTATGCAGGGAGGAGGATACTACAATGAGAATTCTACTCTTCAAGGTCATGCTATAGATAGGTCGTTGGAGCTGCTTGGCCCTTCTGAGTATCGGGGTATGATACCTTTCACGATGTATTCGTTGACTTGGGCTTCATCCGGCTAATATAGAATCCCACAGGCCCATTAATAACCTTGGCTGATTATGGTGCCTCTGAAGGCAAGAACTCGTATGTATCTTCCTCATGACGGTTTATCCGAGTCACTAAACCTTTGGTTTCAGTGTTCGGCTGTTTTCACAGTACCTGAAAAGGTTTCCTTCCGTTACATCAGCAACGTTGATCTTCATTGATACACCATCAAACGACTTCTCTAGCTTGACTTCGACAGTCTATAGAAACTGGGACGCCCTGTCACAAAACGGGGAGGTGGCCATAAATACTCTGTTGTCTCCGAGGTCGTACTTTGAGCAGGTTCTCCCGGATGGTTTTGTTGATGCTGGTTTCAACTTTACAGCTTTGCATTGGCTGCGCAACATGCCCGATGCATCTTCAACCCCCTCATCGCTATCTGCTGCGGCTCATGAGGACTTTGTGAACTTCCTATCAGTCCGCCATAAAGAAGTCCGCCAGCATGGAACTATGACGATTTGTGTTCCAAGTGACGGTGATATCAGCGTTTTGGCGACTTTTGGATGTTTCGAAACCAGTCTTCGCCTCCTCTACGACAAGTATCAGGTCGACCCAATGATCTCAAGACGGCTTCCTATGTACTTTAGGACCTCGGACGAGATTTTGACATCTGTCGCCGCTGTCGACACGAAATGGAACCTCAAGAGCCATCATACCCTACCACTAATGCATACCTCATGGTCGCCTGAGGTGATTGAGGCATGTTCCGAAGAAGCGAGAATGTCTGCTCGCAAGAGATACACGGATGCTGTTGCCGGCTTTGCACTTGCAGCATGTTCCCCATTCTTCATCGACGGTCTGAGATCTCATGACCACCGCGGCGCAAGGCTTGAAGATGAGGAGATTCATTTGAAGGAAGAATTTATGACGAACTTGACCACCACATTCAAAGATGAATTCTTACGTACTCACTGCATGGATAAGGTTGGGTTCACATATACGCTGCTAGAGTTGGAAAGGTTGTAAATCGTACACACCGCATTCCAGGATGTTGTCGTATTACTCATAAGAGGGAAGCTAGAGATATCTCAGTTTTTGTCAATCTTTCTTGTTGTCACATCATATTCAGGCTCAATTACTCTTAGTTTGCACTTAATTTCAACCAGCCCATTCTCCACCACCTACAAAGAAGTGCTTGGATGGTGACGAGTCTTGGGCATTATCGGGCATGGTATGATGTTGGAAACTGCTTTCCCGTGCATGCTGTCTGGACACCTGGGAGTTTCTGATACGTCCAGATTGCATGCGTTCGGCCTCCTGCAGGCGTTAGCTAAGGTCGGCTGGGGGAAATTGAGGAGGCATGTCGCCCCCATTGGTTGCAGTTTTGAGGCCAGCATCGGAACCAACAGTAATTAATTTGCCACTATAACGCTGTTTGTCAAGGCTCTAATCGCTGTTTTGTCTACTTTTTGCAAGTCCCAAAATATATAGCGCTGAGTCTCGCTCTTCGCTGCAAATTGACTTTCGATTATAACATTCTCACCTCACCGACACCATTCCCATCATGGCCGAACTTGAGACAAGCCTATGCTGGCCGGAGCAAGTGGACGACAACGGGCAGAATGGTGCTCTTGTCAAGACCCAATCGCCAATGGATGACGTAGTCAACGGACACCCTGCTGAGACGAGGTTTCTGGGAAAGAAGCTAAATAAGAAAAAGAAGAAGAGCGTCAAAGAAAAGAGATTAGCCGTCGAACCTCAGCCAATCGAATTTCCTCCTCCCGATGATCAAGAAACGACCGTTGCAGAGGAATCCTTAGCTGCTGAGATCATCCCAGATGACAATACACCCGTAGAAGACCCAGTTCCAGAGGTCCAGAGCGCTCATGAGCCATTATCTGAGTCTCCTGTTCCAGGGCACATCAATGGTGGTAAGCTTGCGCCTTTTTTTCATGGCATGACTCTCACACCGTACAGCTACGGAGACTGATATATCACCACCTGCCCCTGAGGCACAGGAGCTCATATATCTTCCATTCAGCGCCCAGCATAAACTCATGGTGCATTTGCAAGAGCGTCTTGAGACCATGTGCTTTTCTTTCGCACAGCGCGTCCTTCCGCATGCTCTCGAAAGTCGCGGTTGGGATTGTCCAGAAATGGTCCAGTTGCATCTTTGGATGAATGACTTTGGATTTCAACAGTATTTGGAGGGAAAAGTTCCTGATATGGAACGACGTGTTCAAATGCTTAATTCCATTACCGATATTCGGCGTTGCGCTGTTAATCGCAAGCGAATTGATACGACTATGTTAGAGGCTCTACTCTCCTCCGCATTGGAACTAGCCAACGTTCTCGGGGAGCAACCTTCAGTCAAAGAGCTTGAACAATTACGAGGCAGTGTCATCCAGACCACTCATCGTCTTGCGGAGGAGACCCAGGTAATGCAGGCTAGATACGAAACAAAGCTGCAGGAGATCACTGCTGCTCGGGCAAGGTTAGATGTCATGGAGGAAAAGACGAAAGCCTTGCTTTCAAGGAGGTTGGAGAAGAGTCGTTCTACGGCCAATGGCAGAATTATCATGCTTGTGCGCGAGGCAGAAAGCTCAACCACACAGGTCGCTCTGCCTGGGGGGTCAACAACGAGATCTTGCGTTGATTGGATGAACGATCTTGAGAGTAGCTTGGCTCTTGGTGAGGATGATCATGATGACCTTTTCGGTTAGGATAGTGGCAACCTTCATTTTAGGCCCTTAGGGTGACTTGATTTCAGCTTGTCAACATTGGACCCGATTGGAGAATCTCTTGGTAATTGTTACATTGACTAGCAAGCAATAACTGCGGGCCGTAGCATAACCCTCTGTCATTAGTAACAAGCTTCATCATTGCTTGAACCAATTTTGTCAATGATGCTTAGCTGATCATTTTCTAAGCACCTCGGCAATGGTGGGATGGCCAGCGACACCAGCCTCACGGGCCACTCCCGGACCCTGATCAGTCAACCCGGAGCAGGCTGAATCGGGAATGCTATTTAGTAATGCCGACTTTAGTGCGATATGCGGGTTAAGTGTTGCACCGTGGTGGAGTTTAGTTCCATCTTCGGGCTTCTCGAGTTGTCCCGTAAGTGGAGTTATCAGCCGATGCCTCGGCATCTTTCTACTCACCTCTCAAGGATCGAGAAAAATTTGAACCATAAACCAAGGTGTCAAAAATATTAGTGGAAAGCTTTCCAGGTTTTGTGCAAGCCTCGCTCATGTCTTTTTGTAGCTAAAGGTGGAGGCCAGCGGTTTTTCTTGCTCCCCTCAGTTCTACTGTATTGGGTACCGTATAGCCGGGCCATCTATTATTCGTATAAATAAAAACTGTCGCGAACAATCGGTAACCCAGATCGATCATTTATCACTCACCGATTATCATCAATCTGTCCAATAAACTCTTTCAGTACCCACTCCTACATTATGGCTACCGTCGTTGTTCAGTACCCTGTCGGTCACGACTTCGATGTCGACTACTATGTCAACACCCATATGCCCCTAGCCCACAAGTGAGTCTCAGTACCCATCCTCGCCTCAAAGACAAATGTCTAATGAACTGTAGGCTCTGGGGCCCTCAAGGTCTTGTCAGCGGTCAGGTCATCAAGCTTGGTGGAGACAGCCCTTACCAAATCTACACCATCATCACATGGGACAGCTTGGCTTCGTTCCAGAAGGCCAGTGTTTCAGAGGAGTCGAAGCAGATTAAGGATGATGTGAAGAACTTCACTACCGCGACACCTACCTATGTTATTGGCGAGACTGTCGCCAAGGCTTAGCCTGCGCATCGTCCTCGGTGACATGACTGCCCTTGGAATTTGAGTCCTTCTGATGCTCAGTAATCTTGGTAGCTAGTTTAGAAAGAATACCCGTTAATAAATTATGGGAGACCAGGACAGTAACTAGGTGATAACGTTCCCATCGAAAGAAACTGAACAACGGGGTGTACACCCGTGATAGTGCCAGAAAAAGAAACAAGGGGGACTATAGTTCACCCCGACTTTGCATTTAGTTGCCATCTCATCTTTCCAACATCCAAATCCGCATCTGGTCCCTTAGTTGCCTTGACCAGCTCGAAATCTCCTTTCTGGATATGCACGACAGCCGAATGCTAAATTCACGTCAATATCGGTCCCTGCCAATGAGAGATCCGGTTTACTTACCGTTCCCAAAGTCAGGTTCAGCATGTCTTCAAAGAACTGCGGCTTATATTGTTTTGTGGCACTTTTACTCTTAATAAGGCTGAGGATATTTTGGACTGCAACTTCACCCTGCATCATACAAGCCCGAGCTTGCTTTGCGCCTCCAGTCTGGGCAACATCGCCTACTGCAAAGATGTGCTGCTGGGCCGAGGGCAAGTTCTCGACTTGAAGTGTTGATTTGACGAGGATCTCGCCGTTTGATGCGATACTCTTGGGAGAGTATGTAGCGAGGATGTCAGATCGTGGGCGAAGACCAGTACAGGGAATCTGTAGTCATGTTAGGTTGAGAGCTTCTATGGTTGGTCCGCTACGTACCACGAGGTCGAAAGTCTGATTCTCCCCGTTGGAAAAGGTGAGGCTGGTCTCCTGGATAGATTGGCCAGCATCACTTGGGAAGCTAGGTCTCTCGCCTAATCTGACCTCAATGTCTTGATTCTTGAGTGCAGATATGACATGATCATGCAGCTTCGGACCAAATCTGGGCAGGAGTTGTTGTCTAGAATGAATGAGGGTAACCTTCATGTTGGGGTACTCTTCTTTAATCTCGGTAGCCAACTCAACACCAACTGCTCCAGCTCCAACGACCGCGATTCGATCGGCCTTGGCGACGTGTTGCTGGAAGCCTCGGAGTTCCTCAATTGCGTCTTCCTTAACCCGTGTATTCAATCGTGCGGGAGGAGGCTGAGCTGCGCCAGTGGCAATCACGAGATAGTCGTAAGGAAGGGCGACACCACCGACAGTGTGGACATGAGTCTCGGTGATATCAGATGCTTCATCGCAGACTCGCTGGAAGATGCCATCCGGAGCACCTGCAGCGATGTTGTCGTACGTAATGAATGCGTTATGCTCCCGTCCTGACAAGACAGAGTTTCGAGGGAAGCTGAACGCGTAGTTGAAATGAGAGTGCTTTTCGATGAGAACAACCCGATAACCGGAGGGAAGCGTGTGAGCCAGGCGCTGAGCAACAAGACTCCCCGCAAAAGAGCCTCCCACGACGACAACGACACGTGAGTCAGGTAACAGTCGATACGTAGCTTTATGGATGATTGATTGTCCCTTGTGCACTGCCATCATGGCAAGATGCGACACAATGACTTTGACAAAGTCGAAATAAAAACTTAGCTGCTGTAGATTCATTGTGCGTGCAGGCGTTTGCTTAGGCTACGTGATGGAGTTGGAGACGTTGCAGATCCACTAATGTCAAATGCAAGATGATCAGATAAGATCTTTTTAAATGAGAATTTTCGGACACGGGAGAGAATAAGCGGAAGCAGGTTCATCCGCGGGCTCCGATTTCCATGCAGACTCCGTGGGTAAATCACGGAGATAAATGAATAAACCGATTCTCAACGGCGGTGATTTCGAGGTTTGGGACAGGGGTTCTCCGAAGTCGGCAGGGACCAAACTGAGTGTGTTCGCAATGGCTTAGTAAAAAGGATGGAAAAGAAGATTGTGTTATGAGAGATAAAGATATCCGAATGGTTAAATATTTAATAGTTGATATCTGCTAATTTGCTTCGGTGATATTGAAAGCGCAGTCCAAGTCCGTCTCTTGACCCAATATCCGTACACCGAAGCCGATTCGGTAAATTCGTATCAGAACACCCAAAGCCGTGACAGGCCACCCACGCCGGCCGCTGGATCTGTCTGCCGGCTGCTACGTCTAGACCCGGATCCGGTCACGTCCTCATCATCAGAAAAGCTTGGAAGGTGATCTTCTGGCGGTGGCTGGATCCATTCCGTATTCCGCTCTGCCTCAGGCCTGCTGAGAACCTTGATTGGTTCTTCACCAGAAAGCTCAAAGCTTTTGCCGGCAGCCTTCACTGTCATCTCCCATTCGATGTGATGCGTGTGTCGAATGTTGAATGTTTGGAAGGATGGAAATAGGTCATTACTTCGCTGCAGACGAAGGTTGAGTTGCGCCCCGATATCGAGACACTCTGAGCGCCTCATCCCAGATCCTGAGCCACTTTCATGCGACTGCTGAATATCCATGGCTGGTCTTTTCCATGGGATGTATAAATCCTCGTCGTACTGATTAAAGGCATCTTCAGCATGCAGTGTTACCCGCGCCTCGCAGTCTGTCTCATGAACATTCTTCCCCTTCGGGCACTTGATCTCCGTCTTTGCGAGAACGTTCATGAAGATTCGGGTTATCTGAATTGATGGAAGACCAGGCTTTTGTTTCTCAAGGTCGACGCCTTCAGGTGGAATTGCGAGGACCAGGAATGACATGGGATCTGGATCTTCAATCTGCAACATTGTCGGCGTCTGAACCTCAACGCTGGCCACCAAAGGGGTATCACCTTGGAAAGCGAGGGTTTGGCGTGCTGTATGAAGGTGTATGCGAGCTGGCAAAGGCTCTGGGTTGATATACAACATCCTGAATGGTAGTATTGCTTCAGCGGTACCAGAGCCTCTCGAGACTGTTTTCAACTCCGCCTGCAGGTAATATTCAACGAACGCTGACATTCCAGACATATAGTCGTACCGCTCGATCAAGAATGTTGGAGGAAGATGTTGTTCCGACACATCTGCTGTAAGATAAGTCTGATCCGGCCCTGTCAACGGCTGTAGCGCAGATACATCCACACGGCTGGGTAGGCTGATCGAGAATGCCCAGCTCTGCTCTACGTCGTGTTCGGCGATATGCAAAGGCCCTTCGAAAATAGTTTTCGAGTACTCTGTTGACTGAACGAGATCAAAGCGTCCGCGATATGTCGATGTCAAATGCCCGCGCCGCGCTACCATTCGCGATTTACTCCGAGCATGCAGCGAGATATTTATGGTTGCAGACGAAGCTACGATGTGAGCTTTTCGAGATATGTGACCCGTAATCACCTCTCCGGGAATGTATGTTGAATCCGGGCGATCCAAGTGAATAGTGAGCTCAGGGCCCTTCTTGACAGGAGTTTGCGGCATGTTGGCAGAAGTATTGTTTGTGTTGTTTTGTCATGGGATCAATCATTTCAGGTTCACGTTGTCATCTTATATACAGATAATAGATTTAATAAGGCAGTGTCAGGTGCTCTTGTCAGACGAGGAGAAATGAAGTCGCATCACTTCCATTTCTAGCCAAATATACGTCATTCAGCCTACAAGCCACCTTCAATCGGGTGCTTGTGCCGTCCTCTCTGAGATCGGGCGCACGGCCTACATTACAAGCAGGGTTTAAAATACCTATA
>JAAQPG010001424.1:0-15645 GCA_013186905.1 Fusarium udum | reverse complement strand
AATATATGATAATTTTAAACACAATAGACTGCACCTCTGGATCATAGTCCTTGATGACTTCGTAAGGTATGGCCAGATACTGGTTCTCGTCAGCCTGGTACGAGCCACGAACCATGTGTGAAGAGAAGATATTGCGTCTCTCGTCGGTGATATTGGCCCCAGCGCCATGCCAAACGCTTCCAATGATCATAACAGCATCACCCTTCTCCATCTCGGCAGTCGAGCACAGAGATCGGTCTGCTGGGCCGGAGATAGCAGCCTCTGGCCAGAGGTGAGAGCCAACAATTATCTGGGTAGCGCCGTTCTCAAAGGTGCATTTCTATTCCACGTCAGTACATCCTCGATAGCAGAGCTGTTTGGGGTGCACCTACAGTTCCAGCGACAAGCAGGCCGAGTAAAGAGCTCTCTCCACTACCCTCGACGTGATCGAAATGCTGAGCTATGTCGTCGCGGTGGAGTGGCTGGGCCTTGGACCGTCCACGGGAGAAAGCCTCCGAGACTGCCAAAACAGGGTTTGAAACACACTTGTACCGTTTACCATCGCGGAAAGGGTACCTTTTTGTTCATTAGATATGAGCTTAGCATCGTCAAGGATCCAGTGTGTTGTCACTTACGACTCTTCTTTGAGCAGTAGCTTTGCTGCCTCACGGTAAACGGGATGATTGATGCCTTTGTGGGCGAAGGTAGGAGACTTTCCAGCAAACCCGCTATCGGATGGGCTCAGCCATTTGACTCTCAGTCCTCTGTGATTACAGGCTTACCTCAATGGGGGATCAGTAGGTGGAAACAGTGTTCCCTCATATTTACCAACCTTCTGGTAGTGAGGATCGGCCTCTTTCTGGATCTGGTCGGCTTCATCTGGTGTAATGAAATTCTTGATGATAATGCCTCCATCACGGCGAATGATATTGACTATCTCTTCGATTGGGGATGAGGCCGGCAGAGCGGTAATCTCGGGGTTGTTCTTTTGGTGGGGAGGGTTTGGCATCTTGGCTGGTATATTTCGCAGTAGTGTGAGATGAAGTTGATGGAAAAGTGACTTTGCCAATATTTATTGTCGAGATTTGAGGCTTTGTTAAGTAGATCAATGTACATATATGCACATTTTAATGCTATACTGGTGGAATGGCAGCTGTTAGAGGTGATCATAGTCCAAGATCATTCCGTTAGACATTCGATAGCGTTAGCACTTCCATTTTAGGAAGTGTTAAAGCTAACATCACCTCAACGCTTACTGGCAGGTTCTTATCGCCCGGGGCATCGTCTTTGATCAGGTCTTATCAACGAAGGTTGTGGATCTTGCTTGAGAAGGCTAGTCTTACTCCATCCATCCAGGGTAGCAGGTGATTCTCAACATGCATTAGTATTAGCCATTGATCCTTTTAAAGATGTTACAGTATAAAGATCAAGGCAGGTTAATCAACACCCCCGTAGACACTGCTCGACCAATTTCACAAATTACTTCCCTAAGTCTTTTACCTACCCCATCAGCCTCTTCATCATGTCCACAGTCAAGAGGTTCCGTGTTACAGCTCAAGCCCAAGAGATCTTTCAGATTCTCAAGGCAGATGGCATTGTGGTGATTGAGAGCGCTGCAAACACTGAACTCCTCGATGCCACTATCGGCGAAATAGGATCTTTAACCGAGGGCCAGAACTTTGGTCTAGTCGGTAAAAGTCGGACATTCGCTACTGAGCTCCTCATGAACGACCTGTTCATCGACCTCACCAAGCGTTTCCTCACGGATACATGCACTATTTATTACTCTGATGAAAGGACTGTCTCTACTGCTAAGCCTCAGGTGTCTTTCACATCTGCTCTCGTCTCCCCGCCTGGCTCATCTGGCTGGGGCCTCCGTCGCCAAGATGACTGCCATCATACCGTCCACCCTGCCAAGCGAGAGACAGACTTTGGGATTGCTTATGCAGCGACTGATATCACCAAGACTAATGGCGCCATTCGCGCTGTCATTGGCTCCAATATGTGGAAGGATTCGCGAGATCCTACAGATAAGGATGAAACACTTATCGAGCTGAACAAGGGCGATGCAATCCTTTGGTAAGACCGCCACTCATGGAACTTGCATCGAAGCCTCTTACTGACTTTAGCAGCTTGGGCTCTGTTTTCTATGGCCAGATGCCCAATACCTCCAACGAGATTAGTGTGCTGCTTACTGCCTTCACTACACCTGGATGGTGTCGCCAGGAGGAAAACCAGTACTTGGCCATTCCTTACGAGTATGTGGAGACCCTCCCCAAAGACGTTCAGAGATTTTTGGGATACTATGTCAGTCTTCCATACGGTGGTGCTGTTGAGCATATGGAGCCTCTGGACTTTCTCGCGGCCAATGGCGATTGGACCAAGTACATCCCCGTCGATCTTGTTTAGGAGGAATGAACCATGTAGTTAGATAGAGTTAGTACTAATAGTACCAAGGATTGAAAGTTCTCAAATATCGTACGGCTGGTCTTGAGCTTTTGCTCAATGTCTGAATAGCGCATACTGTGATCGTTCATCATGGGGAAATCCATCTCTACCTTGTGAATTGGCTCATAGTTCTGGAACAACAGAGACTGGCCTGCATCATGGGTAGTGAAGTCCTCTAGCCTCAAAGTATATAGCATCACTATGTTGCTGTTGAAATTGTGACTCTAATAATCATAGATCCCTTTGACATTTGGAGACAGTTTACCTAAGTCGCATTTCTTCCATGGATCCATGGTAACTCTACTCAATACTCATAGTCAAAACATTTATCAACATCAATAGAGACTGAGTTCAATATTTTGAAATCCATTGAAAATAGCTACATGCATTATCTTCATCCTTTTGCTCTCGAATGATGTCCTACCGTGGCTGCTGATCGCTCGACAATCTGATACACCAACAACTGTTCGATTGGGCAGGCCCACTTAGCCATCGCCAGATTTATCCTTAAATGGAATAGATAACACATACTCCATTATTGTATCACTCTTTAGGGAGTGGTAGGCTAATCTGAACCACTATCCTTGACTGATAAGAGGTAAAACACTCTTCTGCATTGCTCTCGAATATCATTGCTCTACCACTACTATAACTTTGTTTACCCACCATCTCAAGGTGATTGAAAACGAAAACGAAAATACCAAGATCATCGTACAATGGGGATGGAACCGAATCCTTGTAGCATGGACAAGTCCATCAAGATGAACGACATCTTGCCAAACCAGAGCCCATTTGGTATCTTGGAACGTGTTACCTCTGTACTTGCAGATGACAATCTTCATCCAAACTCCAAAGCCAATACCTCCAACGAAAAGACAGTCGGGATAAGTAGTAAGAAGCAGCTCGCCATAAATGGTCTTATCATTCTCTCCAACTTCTTGCAGGTAAGACTGCACATCTCTCCATGTGGAATTGTACTCACGTTGATTTGTATACCTTAAAGTTTACATCCATGTTCTCAACCTTGGCTGGAGGTCTTGAATTCAGCCGCAGACTTGGCTGGGAGGCTACACCCGGAAAGGCCAACTGGATGGGTGCGGGATTCTCGTATGTCCCAACCTATCAAAACTCATTTTGCGAGAGTCTAGCTAACAACACATAACAGTCTCACTCAAAGTGCCATGGTTCTGGTCAGCGGACGACTTGGAGCGATCTATGGACATAATCGGGCGTTGATGGCTGGCGGTGCAATCATTGTGATCTTCTCTCTCGCCAATGCGTTCACTTCAACCTATCACTCTTTTATAGCCATGAGTGCTATGACTGGCGTGGGAGGAGGTATCCTGATGCCAAATGCTGTTGCTTCTTTGATGATTGCAACGCCTCCTGGGCCGGCCCGCAATGCTACCCTCGCAGTCTTTGCAGCTTCACCACCTATCGGCGCTTTGCTAGGTGCTTTATTGGCTGGAGTCTTTCTACAGGAGACAGCGGAATGGAAATGGCTCTTTAGCATCATGTAAGACCTCCTGCTGTCTCGATATCAAGAAAAAGGGAAGCTGACATAATCTTCACAGTGCCTCTTTGGAACTCATCGTGCTGGTTGTTCTCTTTGTTGTACTTCCATCTGATGAACCCGTTGATAAAGACGGAAAGATTGACTTCATTGGAATACTCTCAGGAGTATCTGGTCTCGTACTGTTTTCTTTTGCCTGGATGTAAGTACCTACACCTTCCGACTAGATATGCCAAAGATCACTAAAATGGCTCCTACAGACAGGGACCAGCTGTCGGCTGGGATACGCCGTACGTTATTGTGGTTCTGGTCTTATCAGGTGTTTCACTAGCCGTCTTCCTCGTATGGGAGAGCAAATACGCCCCAGAGCCTATCATGCCAGTCAGGATCTTTGCGGCGCCAACCTTTACCGCCTTGATCATCGTTGTCCTTTTGACATACATGTCAGTGGGTATTGCTCTTTGGTACATGGTTGCATGGCAGCAACTGATCCGAGACTGGACGGTCCTCAACATCGCGATCGGCTGGATTCCATACGGCATTGGTGCATCCTTCGCCGTGACTCTTGCCGCGTGGCTGATACCAAGACTAGCAGCCCAGTACCTACTCGCGATTGGTATCGTCTCCTCTATGATATCACTGTTACTGCTTGGTACTATGCCCGAGCAACAAACATACTGGGCGCAGACATTTCCTGGGATCTTGATTGGAAGCATCTGCGCAGACTTTGTCTATGTCGCTGCCCAGATCATAGCAAGCAATAGTGTCGGAGTCAAGGAGCAGGGGATTGCAGGGAGTCTTATCGGAACCTTGAATCTCTATGGAAACAGTCTCGGCTTGGGTTTCGCTGGGACTATAGAGACTCAGGTAGCCAGGCATACGGAGAGTATTAGCTTGCCTTACCGAGCAGCCTTCTTTTTCGGAGCAGGGTTGACGTTGGTTGCCTTGGTTCTGAATGCTGCTTTTGTGCGCGTTCCTCGAGATTCTGGCTGCCAAAGAGAGTCAAGTCAATTGGAGGCGCCATAACCATTGTCGCGAAGGGTAGCTCATAAATGGATTCGGAGACCCGAAACTCTTGCGTCAAAGGACAAGACAGATATTGCCATTGACAAACGATATATCGATTCAATAGCCATCACGTCTAATCTCTACTGGAATGAACTGTTGCAATGCAGAACTTATATGAAAAGCCGTGAATGCATGCCTATTTATTTGGCTACAACGCCCCAACACATGTTGGTGAATATTGCTGTCAAAGACACGTCTGGCACTTACTGCAGATATATTTTTTGCAGTTGAGACTTGTGGCTGACAGTTTAAATCAACAGAGAGAACTTAGTAGTCGAAAGCGTTGAGCATGCGGAAATGAAAAGTAGTAGCATTCTGTTGCCCTGGATCCGGAGTTTGATTGATTGATGATGCCATCGACTTCTGCCACTCGGTCAGATAGATCTCGGCATCTCAGTAAAAATAACACATTAGCTTTTTTCCCTTCTAGGCAGAATAGAGTCTATTTTCCTCTTATCTAATATTAACTATTAATAAATAAGCCATTTAATATATGCTTTTATTATGAGTTAACCATTCTGTATGCATATTAGTATATAATAAGATGTTCTCTTCAGTGTGCCTGCAGCAGAAGACCAAGCGTGGCCTGAAGAGAAGGTTCCAAAAGGCTTATATCAATTATGCAAGGTGGTCAAAACGTGGATAAAACATAACTTAAAACACAATAAAAAACACATTATGTCCCCTCGAAGAAGACCTGGATCCGGAGTAAGTTCGTCAATTTGCAACCCCCACCTCTAGTCGTCAATCAATATCCAGATCGTCACACCACGCCCCTCTTGAGGAGCGGCATTTCAACCAGTCAGAAGGCTTGTAATCCGGGCCGCTAAACTCGTAACCGTTCGGCTCATCGACCAATCATAGGCGTCCAATTCCGCTCCGTAGGTGATCATGGCATGTCACACGGATGGTTCCCATTCCTCGGTAGCTCTAGTATCCTATTCTACGCCTCAACCCCCAGCCGTGTTTCTTCGCTTGCACTTTAGTATCATCTCCATCTTGCGGTCATCACGCCAAACAGAACAACATGGGCACCCTCAGTATCGAAATTCCTCACCTTAGGCGCAATGAGAACTCCAAGCAGCTTATCGTCAACGGGCGTCCGTTCCTCATGCGGGCAGGCGAACTTCAAAACTCTTCATTAACATCAGTTGAGTACATGGAGCCGGTGTGGCAAAAGATGGTCGACACGTACATCAACACTCTACTAGGCTGCGTGACCTGGGAGATGATAGAGCCTGAAGAAGATGTTTTTGACTTTTCTGTCCTCGACGACATCATTCTTGCGGCACGGAAGCACTCGATACATCTTGTGTTACTCTGGTTCGGTTCGTTCAAAAACGGTAAGACCCCTGCCACATGATTTCTAGTCACTAATAGAGCATAGGGCTTTCGACATATGTGCCATCGTGGGTGAAGCAAAACCCGAAACGATTCCCTCGAGCGAAAATACGTAAAGCTGGTGGTTGTCTTGAAACGGCTGATGTCGTATCAATCTTCCACCCAGAGTGTCGCAAAGCTGACGCCAAAGCCTTCGGTGCACTCATGAGACACATACGGGAGTTTGACGAGTCTTACTCTACAGTCATCATGGTTCAGGTTGAGAACGAGTGTGGTTTGTTGGGCGACTCTCGTGATGGGTCTGACCTAGCTGAGAAGGCCTTTCGCCAGCCTGTTCCTCGAGAGCTACTTGGGTTCCTCACTTCAAACTGGGGAAGCCTCCACGAAGATATCAAAACGCACAACCTGAAACACTTCGATCCTCTGCGCGATCTTGAAGGCGGCGATTGGGAGACAGTTTTTGGATTAGGGCCACGTACCGATGAATTGTTCATGGCATACCACTACGCTCTCTACGTGGATCAAGTCGCAGGGGCTGGCAAAGCACAATATCCTATCCCACACTATACCAATGTGTGGATGAACTACGCAGGAGATGATGCAGACAATGACTTCCCGGTCATTGTGGGTGGGGGCGGTATGCCGGGGGATTATCCTTCCGGCGGTGCCGTGAGCAACGTCATGGATCTCTGGATTCAGTTCGCGCCGAACCTGGACTTTATCGGTCCTGATATCTATCTCAACGATTACGAACAGTCCTGTGCCAAGTATAGGCATAGGAATCAGCCGCTATTTGTCCCGGAACAGCGACGAGATGAGTATGGTGCCCGGCGTATGTGGATTGCCTATGGCTCCCATGCCGCGATGGGCGTGGCGCCCTTTGGCGTTGATACAGTAGAACCAGCTGATAGTCCCCTCACCAAGCACTACGCACTTCTCAAGTCAGTCTCAGCTATTATCCTCGAAGCGCAGCGTCAGCCCAACTCATCAGTCGGATTCTGCTTCGATGAGATTCCTATCTGTGCATCCAAGAGTATCTCTCACCCCGTCAAGCGGAGCTGGGGAGATTTCGACATCACAATCGACCGATGCTTCGTCTTTGGAAAGGCAGGACCAGGGTCAGGTATGGTGATTCATCGAGGGAGAGGAAAGTTCCTTTTGATCGGGTGGGGGTTCCATGTTAGTGCAAAGAGTTCGTTGCAGAACGCAAGCTTCACGGGAATTCTTAAATTTGAAGAAAAGGTTGTTGATGATGAGGCAACTGGTCGATTGCGAACAGTCCGCGTCTTAAATGGGGATGAGACTCGGAGTGGTAGCTTTGCCATGATGCCTAACGAGGATCCTGATTATGGGGGCTTTCCTATATCTGTCACTATACCAGCGAGGACCATGATTGCCGAGGTAACCTTTTACTCTATTTCTGAGTAGCTTGGAGATGTCATAGGCTGTCCGTATCGTTGAATTGCCTATTAATTAATCCGAGTTATAAGACCTTGAAGTCCATGCTTTTTCTCTGCCATTGTCTTCATCTTTTTAGTTGGCAGCACTTCCCTCAATGTCATACGTGTTTGCTGCTTCCCACATCAGGTTCTCAAAATCAAATGCAGTGTATCTGCCCTGTTCAGTCACTACCTGAGTCCGAGCTGAAAAGCTGTCCATGTCAAGATCCATGGCCGACGTCACTGGTGCAACTTCCTTCTCACCAAGAGGAAGCGAGTACTGTATCAAGAAACGAAGCATCCAGCCGTCAAGCGTATGTGTCCTGCAATCATTAGAGAGTAGACAGTAATTCTGAAAGGTGACGAGTCGATGCATCTGTCGAGAATCAGTTCCAGCCACTTTCTCTCATACCTGACTAACATACCATGGACTCAGTGTTTGGCCAGTAACGCCGTAGTTCAAGGATTGCCTCAAAGTTTGACTTGAGGGCATCGCGGGCAGGTTGGACATCTTCGTCCACGCCGAACAAAAGCGTATGGAGTAAGATTGACGAGGATACTACTGCCATGTGACCGACAGTTGGGTAGATGACATCGCAATTTTCTTTCTGACGTGCTAGTTTCACGAGGTCGCTGTACGAGGAAGCGTGAAATTTGCACTTGGCTCGATATATGGCCGCCAGTGGTGACGACGATGCCGCAGGCTCAAGAAAGCGAAAGTATAGCAGGGCGGCGTAGTGATGATAGCCCAAGTGGAGAGCGATGAAGGCGCCCCCATGGCCCTGTTCAATGTATCGTTCAAGATTCTCCGTGCTCAGTCTAGCACTTGAGGGGACTGTCCATTCCCACTCTTCTAGTAACTTGGAAAGCGACGCGACAGTCGACTCGATTTCGTCGTTATCAATGTTTCCATAAACACTGCGATGATTGAGATCCTTGATCGGTCCAAACAGGCGAACCAGAGAAATACTGTGCGCCCATAGTCCCGGCTGCCAGGGGACGTTGAGTTTCGTTTCGTCTGGGGATAGAGACTCAAAGATGGGTTCGTGCATTGGAAGATCAAAAGCAATATCGGTGTCTCGGATCTGAGGGGCTAGTCCAAGACTGGAAGACGACCAGCGGTCGGCCATGTACAGAGTCCACCACGTCCTTATCCTTATCTCGCGGTCGATCAACGTCTCGGTCTCTAAAGTGCCGGCTTCCATGATTTGTAGCAGATTGACGCCAATGCCTTTGAAAGGTAAGTAGCTGCCAGAATGGAGTGTTTTTGGTATACAACTTACGGAAGAACAGGGCTTCAGAGGAGGGGTTCAGGTGGGCGGCGTAGAGGTTGGCAATCAAGATACATGTGTGCACGTTCTCTATGCAAATGTTTTCCAAGTCCGCAAGAAGCAAACGCTTGGATTCGCAAATGAATGTGTTTTCCAGCGACCTGATCTTCTCATGCGCATCGAATCTAGCACCCATACTGCGGTGGAACAAGCTTTGGGGTCGATTATGAAGCTTGGTGAGGTAGTAATCAACAAGGCGAGCAGCAACGTCAACAGGCACATCGATCGAATTGTCCTGATGCGATGTGGGACTCAAGTTTGGCAGCAGGGCATGGCCTCCGGGTCGGACAGTGGCCAAGCAAGCTGTACACTTGAGATTCTTGACTTGACACTGATCGCACGAGTCTCCGACTTGGCCGCTTCGGCGGGTGCATTTCCGCTTACTTCTTCGGCACTCATGGCACGCTTTGGGGGGCTTCATCGTGTCGAGTGAGTAATGGTCTTTCTGTTTGAAGAATTGTAATGACATGGGAGGGTAGTAGGGGGCCGGAGTACAACATCGGGGTAAACTCTTAGCTTTGCCCGCATTCTTCCCGCCATCGGAAATAATAGTCTTTGATTGGCTTTTACACCGATTGCCCCTCGCCACAGCATGGGGAAGTCTGGTCATCTGGAGTAAGAGCGGAGAAGTAACTAACTAGCTCAATTAGCTACTACTAGAGACAATGGAAGAGGCGACTTCGTGAGTGACTTGCTCACCTATAACTGATTGATGTCTATGCGCATCAAAAGGGAACTGTGTGGTACGTGCGCTTTGGTTCAATCGTATAAGGCACGACAATAATTTGTTGATCATGGCTGAGAGAAACCCTTACTCGGCAGATGGTATGGCAAACACCGTCCCCCGCATCGGAAATGGAATGCTGGCTAGGACGCCGCATTTCGTCTTCGTGTCATGGCACTCGGCCTAGTCTTAACGGCAAGCGCTTGAATTGAATGATAATATTGGAAACCTGCAAGGTACAGGGGCAATTACACGTAGCATTGACGCTTTAATTGTTAATGTGCTCAAACTTCGCTCTATCTATCGTTATTGAGCCATTTCCTGTTTGGGCTAACTACTGCAAATCTTTTCTCTGCTAGACCCCGCAAATAACAGACCTTTCAGTCTGTGATCAACCGAGTACCTCACGGCACGGGGACAGGAAAGCTGTGGCTTGTCTCTTCTGCTCCCTACCCTTGAGAATCTTCTTCGTTGCCGCTGCAAGATGCGGTCATAAACCCATGGAATTGTCTATAAATATGGCTTTCCCGGCCCTCAGTCTCAGTAAGCATCACTCTCCAAGAGCCATCGAGCAACCAACCACTCTCGTCTGGCTATCAGTCATATTTGACAATGTTTTCAGCCGCCTCTTCACTATCACGGTTCTCGCGACGGCGAGTCTCGCAGCTTCATTGGCACCACGCGCCGTGAAGCCTTGGTCCAACTTCAACAACAACGCTATTTTCATGCCCAAGAAGGAAGCTACCAGCTGGCGTACTCTCTACGCCCGAACTCTGCAGCTACCCGACAAGTCGCTTCTTCTGTCCTGGGAGGATTATGATCCTGATGTGGAATTCACTTACTTCCCCATCTACAAGTCGACAGATGGTGGTGCGTCTTACAAGCCCTTTGCTAGGGTTGAGGATCAGGTTAACGGCTGGGGTAACTGGTACCAGCCTTTTCTTTACGCCTTGCCCCAGGATTTTGGCGGATATCGCAAGGGCACGATTCTCCTCGCCGGCGTCTCTACCCCTCGCAATCTGACCGAAGCCTACATCGACCTCTATGCCAGTGAGAACCAGGGTAAAGACTGGGAGTTTGTCAGCCATATTGTTTACGGCCCTGGACCTGAGACTATCAGCCAGGGCGACCAAGCCGTTTGGGAGCCGTTCCTCATGATGCACAAGGGCCAGCTTGTTTGTTATTATTCCACCCAAGTCGACCCCAAGTTCAACCAGAAACTCTCGCACAAGACAACCAAGGATCTACGCAAGTGGAGCAGGGCTGTTGACGACGTCGCCTATCCTGATCCTAATCAACGTCCTGGCATGGCAACCGTCGCCTACAGCCATGTCTCCAAAAAATACGTCATGACGTTTGAGTACTGCGGCGGGCCCCTCACTGGTGGCTGCCCTGTTTACTACAAGGTATCCAAAGACCCTCTCGCCTTTGGAGCTGCTACCGCGCAGCCTATCATCCCCAACGACGGACAACTGAACCCCAACGGCAGTCCATTTGTGATCTGGACTCCCGAGCCCGGAAAGAAGGGGAAGGGAATCTTCATTGCGAACGGAAACAGCCGGGAAGAAGTCTTTGTTAACACAGATGCAGTGGACCCTAAGGGTTGGAAGCCAGTCAATGTTGGACAGTGGTCAGCTTATTCGCGGGACCTTCGCATTATTGAGACCCCTGATAGGAGTGCTGCTGAAGGAGAGCCTAAACTTCTAATTACGAATGGTGGAAATATTGGTTGTTCAGGAGACTGTTACAACTTCATTGCGGATGGACTCGTGGATATCCCTAATTATCCTCGGAAGTGAGCGGCCAACTTTCGTTGGTCTTTCGACTGGAGTTGGTAGGATGGGACGAGTGGTTGACATACTATATTTCTTCTGAGTCATCTTGGTTGGAGATGTGTTGAATGGTAGTACCCTTCTTTCAGACTGATGTTATAATTTTTTACACCTTCTTGTATTTAGTAGTCTTACCTCAGTGTTGTAACGTGTGAGCATGCTCGCAAATATAGGACATATTGGACTACAACGACGCAAGACAACACATGAACTAACGTCCAGAATATCTGCATGACGACCGAAATAATCCATTATGTTGCTCGCTAATGGCTAGCCTTGAGATAATACCTTCTGGTCAGTTATTGGGAAGACTGAAGGTTGGCGTTTGGATAAAGATACAGATGAGATTTATACATAAGTTGTCAGCCTATAACCCAAAGGTATTCATGTAGTCTTAAAGGCCTACCCAAGTAACCTAGGGTGCCGATCTATATTATATAAGATTATAAGCTTTTTATTGTAACCTGGAGATATACAGATAAGAATTCCAGACCTTTAGTAAGATTAACTATTAACAATAAATCCACCACACTGATAGAACTAAGAACGATCGCTAATTATAATATTACATTCGCTCTGAGACCTTAGCTAATCTCACTTTACATATATACTGATCAGTTCTTTAAATGAGTCGTGCTCTAGAAGTTCTGGGGCTGTTATACGCTTCTCGTGTTGGTAGACAAGTCCCCTTCGTAGTATCGCCACTACAAACTCCAATTCCCTAGCGGCAATGTCAGGACGAAGCCCAGAGATCCTCTCCTTCAGATCAAATTCTTGATCCAGGTTCCAATCCAGGTCATACCACTTATCATCACCCGAATCACCAACGTGGTATGCTCCCTTCCAAGACACTGGAAGAGGCCCAAGGGTGCTAACAATAGAAGACACCACTGAGGCATGTCCCCAACCTTGAAACAGATACGTTCCTGTGTATAGTTCAAAGAAGATACACATGTAACTCCACATATCTGAACCATACGACGGGCTGATATTATGTACCCGTTCAGGAGCGCAGTATGTAGCGGGCGATTGCATCTTCTGAGTCGAAGCACCAGCTTTATGAGCTAGACCAAAGTCACCGAGGACGATGGAGTCTCCTATGAGTTCCTCTTTTGGCTTCATAGGCATAACCAGTTCGCCGTCTTTCCATTGCTCAGTCCATAATTTCATTTTTCTCGGTCGCCCGATTTGCTTGTACTTTTCAGATATAGTGTTGTTGAGAGGGCGAAGGGTATACATGATGTTGGCAGTATTTAAGTCTGTTTATGAATCAGCTACCATATTTTAAACTTGAATGAATGACCGTACCCGAATGGACTATACCAGCACCGTGTAGCGCGTTTAAAGCCTTGAGCAGATGTACAGCAAATGCCATTCTTGTAGCAATAGGCATCTTTCTGGGCGGGTGATTTCTCAAGTTTGGTCCTTGGAGGGGAAAGACGAAAACTCGATGTTGGCCATGAGGGCTGGGAAGTAGAAATGTTCGATGGTAAACCAACAAATATGTCAAATCTTTCGCGGTGCTAATTATCTCACTCTGCATTCGACAGTCATGGTCATCCGAGTTCCCCAGCATCAGGATCTTAAGCGCAACATCTTTATCATCAGTGACATCCTGTGCCATCCAAACAGTCTAGAAAGCGCCATGGCCTAGTTTATGGACAATGCGATATCGCTCGATGATAATCTCACCGATTGAGGTCGGGTAACAGAACCCTCTAGGGTAGAGATTGATATCCTCGCAGGCGAATTCGACATCGGGTTCTTCATCGGAGTCAACGTAATCGCCCCAATCTTGTCCGTCGAGAACTGGCTCTTCTAGCAGTGGCGCTGGCTGTGCTGAGCCACTTGTTGGAGAGTCTGTAGTCGGGACCCGATTCATAGTTGCGTCTGATGGTTTGTCCCGCCTCAGGATAAAATCTGAGAGTGGAGGTGGAGAAATCCGGGCTTCGGAGCCGAGACGGCGATGTAATCTGCCCTTCGGTGACCTTCAACATCATAGCCTCAATCAAATAGCATCTAAGACCTGCCTAGAATGGCTCTTCCCCGCACGTACTCCGCGGAACCCATACGGCGTTTCCCACCTCGATTTACTTTTATCTAAATTCTCATCCCCAATCAATAGCAGCCCCATATCCCCAAGTTAGGCGAAGTCAACTGTCAAGCCCTTCGGAATCCCCTAGTTCCCCACTAACCTAAGCCCCTTCCAGCAGGTCGACACGCCAAGGAGTTGAATCCACTCGCGCATTTAGCAGGTCGACCCATTGAGAAGTTCAACGCGCCAAATCCTCTAGTGCAGAACTGCTGCCGCTTTGATCATAGTCTCGATCCCCCTCATGTTGATAAGACCCTGTAATTCCATTCCGTTACATTTCATCTTCATAAACATCTCTTACTGTATTATTCTCCCTATCATCAGATATTATTGCTCTTATCATCTGCGGGCGTAACAATGTCTTCAACAATTCTCACCAATGGCCGCTTCATCGGCGATGATGACTCATATCGAGAGTGTATGATCGTCGAGGGATCCAAAATCGCTTACATCGGATCTGCAGACGACAAAACAGTCCACGATGCAAAATCTCAAGGCGCAGAAATTCTTGATCTTGATAACCGCGTTGTTCTTCCTGGATTCATCGACAGCCATGTCCATCTTTTATTCTTCGGTCTTTCACAGCAAAAACTCGATCTTGGAGGATGTAAATCCCTACAAGAGATTCGACAGAGGATAACAGACTTTGCTGCTGCTAATCCAGACCTACCTAAGATTCTGTGCAGAGGATGGCTTCAGTCTGCGACGGATGGAGTTGCTCTTGCGAGTATGATTGATGATATCGACCCACGGCCTATTTTCATTGATTCGAATGATCTTCACTCCGCGTGGTGCAACAGCGCTGCTTTGAAGGAGCTTCCGATTGATGAGATCAAGGCAAAGTGTCCCGAACATCTCACCTGCGATGAGGATGGCAATCCAACTGGACTTTTGGCAGAATGGGCTGTCACAGCATTTATCTGGCCCTTTCTGATTCAATCACTCTCAGTGGACGATAAACTTGAAGCTTTGGAACGAGCTATTCAGGCATATTCCGCAGAGGGATACACTGGTGTTATCGACATGGCGATGGATGCAGTAGCTTGGGAAGCGTTACAGACGCTACGAGAGAGGAAGGGGATTAATCTTCACATCGCGGCTCATTGGTTCGTTCCATACGAAGCAGATGAGAAAGTCCTCGATGAGAAGATCCAAGAAGCTGTCGACATGCACAGCAAATTCCATCCTTCAAACTCACCAGAGTTCTGCATCGTCGGCGTCAAGCTCATGTGCGATGGCGTAGTAGACGGCTGCACAGCCGCATTGTCATATCCCTACGGCGAATCAACCGATCTGGTGCAACCTCTATGGCCCGGCGAAGCCATGAATCGCGTTCTGTCACAGATCACAAAAGCCGGAATGCAATGTGCCATCCACGCAATTGGCGACGTAGCAGTCTCCCAAGCTATCTCCGCAATTGCCAGCACCAACAATCCCACCGCGCGCCATCGCATCGAACATCTAGAAATGGCGACCCCCGAAGACGCCCTCCGTCTCGGCAGTCTCGGCATCACCGCCTCCGTACAACCAGTCCACAGTGACCCCGCCATTCTAGAAGGCTACGCCAAGCTCGTCAAGCCCTCGGCGTGGAAACACTGCTTCCCTTATAAGGAATGCCTCGACGGACATGCGAATGTGGCTATTGGGACAGATGCACCTACGGCGCGACACCTGCCGTTTCCGAATTTGTATAATGCGACAACGAGAAGGTCGGCGCTGGAGCCGGAGAGGGAGACTGTTACGAATGGGGGGAGTGCGTTGACGCTGGAGCAGGCTGTGAGGGGCGCGACGTATGGGGCTGCGTATTCGAGGTTTGCGGAGGGGTGGACGGGGAGGTTGGAGAGGGGGTCGAGGGCGGATTGTATGGTGCTGTCG
>JAAQPG010001422.1:0-13785 GCA_013186905.1 Fusarium udum | reverse complement strand
GTTGTGTGAAAAACACGTGATACTAAACGCACAACCGGTTGTGCGGGTATGAGTGGTGGGGTATGCTGACAAAGACGACATGTCACTTGATCAGCTGAGATTTCGCGACTCTTTCAGCTTGAGATGGATTGGATATGAAGACTTTCAAGCAGCGACTTAGAACGATATTGGTACAGAATCGGCTTGGAGATTTAGGAGATGATTTAGAGTTGACTTTGACTTTGTGTAGCGTTGAGTTACCCAGTTTTAGAGCAACGGTCAGCGGACCCTGTGAACAGTCACCAATGATTGCGATTTCATTTCACAGCAACGAGATCTTCATTGGAGGAATGTAATACTGTGTAGTTATTGTGATAAACAGAGTATCATCATTGAATCGCACGGCGCCTTGCGCTACATGCTTAAAGCGCACTCATTTTAGCAATCATTGCTCATCTCCCTTACCCAACGAATGCTCATGCCATTACAGGCCAGTCTCCAGGAACTGAATGAGGTCCTCCTTGTGCTCACTCTGCAGATCATTGATCTTCTCTCCATTCTTGTACATGTGGAATGTCGCAGGTTGCGAAACACCGACCTCCTCTGCCAGGCCCTTCAGTTCATCGATGTCGACCTTGACGAAGCGGAAGTCCTTGAATTTGTCCAACTCATAGGCGCTATGCTTATCAGTAGAGAACAATTGATAGAGTAGGTTGGGAGACTCACTGAGCGAATGTCGCAGCGATGTGCTTTGACTCGGCGCTGTGCGTAGAGTAAAAGTCCACGACGACGATGGGATACTTCTTCAGAGCATCTTGGAACTCGTCCTTGCTATTAGATATTAGTACATCCGACTTTGGCCATGGGGGGTTTGAAGGGGAGACTGACGTTCGGATGTTGTGCACCATCTTTTCTGAATTGGGGGGTGATTGACGAGTCTGATCGCGGCGAGTCAGTGAGAAGTTGGTGTGCGGAATGACCTGGCCTGGACCCGAGTCAAGTACGAACATACAGTAGTAATTGGCGATATCTGAGACGCGCAACTGTGAAGCGAACGCTGAAATGATGAGTTTTGATGTTTTGATGTCGAAGCTTTAATGGTGACGTTGTTGATTACCTATTGTGAGACCATTTTAGTTGACATCATCATGCCGAAGTATCGCGACGTTCTCCTCCGCACTTGCTCAACACCGAGTACCGATTTTCGGAAAACAGAAATGGCGAGATTCCGATACTTCGCCGTTGATTTGTCTTCATTTGGAAGTGCCATATTTTGCGGCAAAATGAGAAGTAACCAAAGTCTCGAGTTTTGCCTTTGAGAATTGCTTAAATAAGGAGGGCTTTACATCGATTGCGTGCGGAAACCGACCGCATTTGAAAATTCATGGATGAAATTCTCATGATCAAGTACAAACGTATTTGTATACAGAGTCCCCCATTCTCTTAATTTAGCCATACGAGCTCCTGGAAACCTCAAGGGAAGAAACCCCCAAAAAAGAAGCTCCGACTTCGCTGTGGACATCGCTGGATAAAATAAGCGTTGCGATAGAGCTAATGGCGATACTACTGGACTTTACAACAGAGATAAAATAAAGCGCAAGAGTCTTCACAAAAAGCATGCTAGCCTTCATTTAGAGCCTTGTGGCTTTTGTGGCTTTGAAATCAAAACTCTCCCCTGATTATTACCGCTAGTGCGGCCTCCTATGACTTTAGAACAATTATAGCATATTGTTCTCGGGGAATATTAGACTGGCCTACCAGAAGAACGAGCTGATAATATTTTGGTCGTACGACAATTTTTAGAAAAGTCATGCTGGCTTTCAGCAGTGTCTAGAACCCAATAGTCTCGGCTCAGCCGCATTTATGCTTGTTTGTTACAGGGGTTATTCCACCAACAGTCGTCAAATTTATAATGATCTGACCTGCCAAGCACTTTAGTTCAACAAACTATCGATTTCGTCTAAAGTGTTGGTTGAGGCAACAACTAATTTACGGTGTGATTCTCCCGGATTTAAACGTTTCCTCTCCTCTTTCTGTTCCTCTGGTATTATCCCTTTCGCCATTTTTGCTGCGGAAATGGTTGCTGTGAAATCCATCTTACTTCTTCTCGCCCTAGGCTCTGAGAGTCTAAGTGGCCTCTCAAAGCGTCATCTGCCAGAGCAAACTCGGAACCAAGAGTATTCCTGCCAGCAAAGTTCCTCGGGCCACAACAACCATCCACAACAAAGTGACAGTCCAGAAGAAGGTCATTCGCAAAGTCAACGTCGTCGTAGTTCCCAGGCCTACCACTACTACTTCCACTGAGGTCAAGACGATTACCGAGACAACACAGGCTGATCCTGATGTCGAGACGGCGATTGAGACAAAGACAGGTGCGAACTTTGGTCTCAATTCTTAACATACGATACTGATATGCTTGGCGCAGATCTGACAACTACCATCGAAGTTCGACTTCACACTACGACCTCTATATCAACATCTTATACAACGACTACAAGATATACGACCACGAGCACTATCCGAGCCCCAGCCGGCTTCACCCCAGCCAAGGGCCCTGACTGGCGACCCAAGATACTCTTAAGCAGAGAGCTGTACCCGACGTTTTCCCAGCTGGGCTTCAGTCGAACCCTGAGTATGTCCAGCGCATTGACTGTACAAAGAAAGTCCCAACGACGTCCGTCAAAGTAACCACCCTCACGGTGAAGGGAGCCCGCGTTACCGCCAAGCCCAAGACCAAGACGAAAGTCGTCACATCAGTTACGACTACAATCGAGACTCAGTATCCTCCAAAGGTGACCGAGACTTCATTCGAAACAACTGTTTCTACTGTTACCGAATATGACGACCGCACCGAGACAGGCACTGCCACTGAATCAGGCAAGTCCACCGTCATACCCAAGTAACACTCTACTAACAGATAACACTAGTGACTGTGGAGAGCGTCATACCAGTTGAATACTACGATGCCTGCGGTGACGCCAATCTGCTGAGAAGTGCCAATGGAGGCAACAGGATCAGTCAAATCAGCGTCAAGTTCACCAGCAGGATCAGCTCAACTAGCGGCCTCAAAAACGCTTATGAGTGCTCCGTTCTGTGCCAGCAGACAGCCAATTGCTTGTTCTCCAATTGGCGCGCGAACGCGGTGTGCGCGGTTTACCTCCCTCTTACGACTGATTTCTGCAGCAATGGCCAGCAATTAGCCGCTAGCTATTATACCAGTGCCACGACCGTCAACGATTTTGTATTGAGTAACGGTCAATGCGGCAGGGTAAATAATGGTTAATCTTGCCTTATTTATGAGCGAGCTGGTAATGTTTTTGGGAGTTTGTGATCTTGAGACAAAGGTGTATATAATGAGACGAGGTCAATAAAAAAACATATAGGTTCTAGAGTTTAGTGTTGACAGGCTGTTGAACTCGTAGTAGCTGGTGCCAGATGAACGGTGCCAATGCGAAACTATCTATCGGTCGGCTGAACAGAATCTACTGCACAGATGTCTTTGTTCTTCCTGCAAGATAGCCCCCGAGCACACATCCCCATGCATGATCCTTTTCAGCTGTCATTTACCAAATCTCCTCACACTTGGTCTTGTCCTTTCCGCAGATGTACTGTAATGAAAGTTAGCCGACAATGCTTATGTGAATCGCTGTGATTTGCTTACCGTGTAGGGACTGTCGGGGCAATCATAAAGGTGGCAAGGTCGTCCCATGCACTCCTTGGTACAAGGAACAACCCGAAGGACGGTAGCTCCCTCGCAAAGGGTGCTGTCACAGGCATTGACTGCGGTGGCAGCGAGAGCGAAGAGGGCAGTGTAGATGAGCTTCATGATTGTGAGACTGAATCGGGTCGGTTTGTCTGTTGAGTAGGTAGTTTCGGTTGAGATTGTGAGTGATAGAGTGCGTTGAATGAACTTATGCTTTTTAGAGTGTTCTGCCTCTTTTATAGACATTGCAGCATGGGGGCCCTGGGACTCAGCAGCTGAGTATTTCGTCATACTTGATCAAAGCTCGAATAACTGATACGGAAGGGCCGATTTCGACGCCTGGCTGAAGAGTCTGTCGCTTCATCATGGGGCGGAAAGAAAACATGAGCAATAGCATGGGCAGTGGTTCGTCGGAGTTAATTAAGCTTACTTCCCATGACCTTCGATTGCAGATCCTCGTTGTATAGCCTTGTGAGCCTATCCAATCAAGCGAACCTGTTACTAAGATGCTGACCGGAAGATCATTGCAGATCCTCATCCAAGACATGGCGGAGCGCCATGAGTTTCTGCATATGGAAGTTCAAACAATTATATCCTACATCGCTGTCAGCTTACATGAAACATAATACGAAAAACGACTCAGCAGGACGACAGGTTCTTGTTTCTCATACTGCAATGGAATGTTGCGTAAGCAATGAAGTTTAACTGACACCCAATAAAAGCCAAGTATCCAATTTTGTGACGGCCTTGGCACCTCCGATGGGAACCTTTTAGGGGGGCCGTCAACTTATGCTCGGCCAAACTCGCCAGTTCTTCCTGTGACCAGCTTAAGCTATGACGTGTAGTGTCAGCTAGCCAAGAATTGGCATCCGTTTGAAGCATTGCCTTGGGAAGTCAATTCTGGAACTTCCCAGATAGTTTAAACACAGTGATGTCGCTAGAAAAGCCACACAACTCACAGCATATTTGCTATTTGTGTGATGATATGAATACTATGTTATGTGGGAGCGCTGATGTTCTATATGACAGATGCTGATGAATCCGGAGCCAATAGGTACAGAAATTCCCTTTTCCCCTTCATAAGCCCGTTAGGACTCAAAGCTAAACTTCAAGCCAGGTAGAATCTCAATACTTTCCGGGCTGCCTTTGTCACCAAGAAGAGTGAGATGAATGTGCCTCTCCTGATCCTGGCTGCCTTCCAGAGTAATCTCTTGCTTTCCCTTCGTAGAACCAGAGTGAACAACAAAAGGCCATTTGCCCTCAACCGCTGTTGATCCATGAATTCCGTCGTAAACTCCAGCAATGGCATCACGTTCCTCCTTGGGCACTGAGATCGAAACTCCTGATACCCCAATCGCACCAGAAGGATGCTTGGTGTAAGAAGCGTCTGACCCATCGTCTTCCTTGTAAGGCACTCGTAAGTGTCTCGGAGTGCGGTCGAGACACCAGAATGGTGCTTTGCCTGGATGCACAGCTTTGCCGGAAGTAGTGTAGGCAGATGCAACGGACCACTTTAGCTCAACTCCATCAGGCCTGATACGACCGCCGGCGACTGGAGGTTGGTAAAAAATCTTGGAGTTCGCTTCCTTGACCCGCTGTTGGATCACTCCAAAGTCCTTTTCATTTGGGAGTGTATACGCCCAGTCGACGAGAGTGTTCTCTTCCAGCTCTCCCCATCTGTGTGTCTTTCGACTTTCTGGATCCAAGCCATCTTGAAAGGCGATGAGCTCAATGTAGACACCATCAGAAAATTCGATCAGTTTGTTGACTGTCCGGCCGTCTGCGTGAGCCCCGCCATCAATTACAGTGAGGTCATTCTCCAATCGTTTTGGCAGCTCTTGTAGCGTCTGATAAGACACCAAGATCACAATGTGATCTAGAATTGGTCGCAGGCTGTTGCTTTCGGTCATTTTTAAAACTGGCGTGGTGCTAAAAGGTTGAAGTTCTGGATGAGGGGAATAGCTTGGTGTTGTGGGCGTTTTACAATAGCCAATTGCGTGATCAGAACCAGTATTACGTCAACACATCAAAATTCGCGATGGATTAGGCTGGCCACATAGTCTTGATAGAAATTTCAATTGGGTAGAACTCGATCTCTGTTCAACTATGCGTCTGTAGACTTTCCTTCGTAGGCCTCTCTGGATCTGTAGCAATCTTGTCTAGTTGCTCCATAGCATCCCATAAATCAGGCTCTCGCAACTCACGCCAGTCAGGTTTCTTTTCCATTGGCCCATAGACTTCCCAAACGACCCCAACTGACTCAGCATCGCGCAGTTGTTCATCTGTAAGCCTTTGAGAAATAAGTTCTTCCGTAACCTCCTGCATTCTTGGAGCCCAATTCATGTGCATCCATTCGAAGAACTCCTCTATGCTTACATCGTGGGGACAGTCGTCTTCGAACTCTCCAAGGAGAGTTCTAAACAATCCAAGTAGGAAAAAGTCTTCCTCTTCAATTTCCTGCAACTCCTCTTCAGGTAACGGACCTGAAGTCTTCCCAATGATGGAGCAGCAACTGTGTCGCAGACCAAGCTTAACAAACGTAAAGTATCGTACAATGGCCGCATAGATCCATTGGTAGTCGCTAATTCTACTCGGATGCGTTGAGAATAACGCCTTCATTATACGCTCTATATCTGCGCAAAGGTCTTTTTTTAATTCGAATGGGAGGATCAGAGGGGGCTGATGCCACCAACAAATCTCCGCCAAGAATTTGACCAGAGGGGTGCATCCCCTTGGAGAACACCCGCATCGACACCTGTCCACAATTTTATCTGAAACCACAACCTCAACAGCTGCTAGAGACAGAGGGCCCGGGGCCAACTTTTGGTTGGGGATACCCCTAGCGAATCTTCCGAAGCTAGCCATAAAATAGTGAGCCGCCGTCAATTCTATGTCCGGGTTGGGTTGTTGTACGTCAGGAATCCTTGACGAGACACTCGCGCCGTGATCAATCATCCAGCAGAGATATGAAGAAGGAGAAGAAAGAGAAGAAGGGTAGCCCCTTTCCTCTTTGTATGTCAAGCCACGTCTCTTACCAAAAGCGAATTCGCTGATGAAGTCGGCAAACTCGTTTTCTGAATAATAGAAACCCAGCTGGTGGGCATATTCAGCCACTTGGCCATCAGAAATAACTGAGTAAATCGATTTATGGTCATATGGTGATCCAGTATCTTCCTCATACACACTGAGGTATGCTGGTACAAGGCAACCTTTAGCTTCGAGTTGGTGTTGCACCCGTGCAGCATTTCGATCCAGGATTCTTGTCTGATGAATATCTAGACCTTCCCTTTCTGCTGGTGCAAGCCTCCGGTACGAGAGCTCCTTCAAGCTTTCTCTCCTTTCTGCTAGACTTTTGATTATACGCTTACGGCCTTGTATACACCTATGACCCTTCCGTGGGTCTCCTAGGGCGGCACATAACGAAGTCGGAAAAAGCGCTGTATCTAATCGAAGGAATATTTCCAGCACTTTGCACCCTTCGCAATCTGCTTGATCTCCCTTGACGTAGTTCCATGTTCCATTTGTCACATAGTCGATGGGATAGTAGCCCTCATTGTCTCTAGCACGAAGAGCTTGAGTATCAACATAGTGAAGCAGAACATTTATAATAGCGATGTTTTGCGTATCAACGGCAAGATGAAGCGGGGACTGGCCGCAGTAGTTGATTTCGTTGATGTATGATGGGCGCCTCTCCAATAACTGCTGGACTCCATTTCGGTCTTGTTTAATAACAGCTTGATTGAGAGGGCCAAACTCTAGATCTGCATATATTGCTAAGCCTGGGTCTGGTCTTGGGGAGGCTGAGACTTACTTTCGAGTACTTGTGGAAAGGCTTGGAAGAGTCTATATCCATCACCACCCCGGTACCATGATAGAGCCCAATAATCATCGTAATGGCCTACCGGTTCCCTTGATTTCGATAAGATCATTGCTGCAACTTGATCAGGCCTCGTACAAGCAGAAAACCAGCTACTAGTAGCTATCAAAGAAGGAATAGGCCCACTACATCAAGAATGTGAATAAACGTTGTAATTAGTAAGGTGGAGTTTGGTTTAACTTACGCTGTGATCCTGCGTGCACAGGACGTTGGCTCAGAAATGATAGTAAGCATCTGAAAAAGTTCTGCCACGTTATCTGCCATAGTAGAATCAAATCCCTCGAATGTATATTGTGCTTCGAGTTAGGCAACAAAACGATATGTGAATAAGAAAGACTTACAGAGTAATATTCTAGTGCCCACTCGAGTATTGTTTCACCCTCTTCGTTGACATCGGTTACAGAAGCATGGGAATTGGCATAACACCAGACAAGCCGTCGGAGGCATGAATTCAGCAGAGTAGGCACGTCCTTCCGCGGCAATGAAAAATAGCGATCAATCATGAAGACCAATCGAAACACAGGGGATAATCTCTCATCCACTGTGGCAATCCATGTTATTTTTTGGCCAATTCCCAGTACGCCTGCACCTGTTGTGAACGACAAGGAGACTCTACTAGTACGTCCCCATAATGTTTGACTTGTCGGGATCAAGAGGCTCAAGATTCGCTTAGTTCGTCGGGTCGATGCAGGAAGCTTTGACATTGGACATTCAGGGGCATGATGGTCTCTTGATCTGACCTCAGCTTCGAGAAGGAAAGGTCCCCAGTTGCGTTGACTGTATTGTACTCGCTGCGTTTTGCAAGAACAAAATGCGTCAAATGTCATACTACCTCCACTTTGGTAAGTGGTCATTTGTATGCTAGGGGTGAATGTATGAGATTCTGAATTCTGCAGTGAGTTGGTAGCGACACTAATTCGTGAGGTGAGGTCTGACACCTGCTGGGCCATCGTTTTCAGCAAGACCTTTGAGTCGTCGGAGTCTCGTGTGAGGATCAAAAGGTCTCTAACGTCTTTTTGGATAGTACTCAGTCTGTCATCATGAACCTGCGATGTTTTGTGAAATTCGTCCAGAGCTGTTTTGTTCTTTTCCGATATTGTAATAAGGTTGGCCACGGCCTGGTGCATGTTGTTGAGAGCATAGGTCGTTGTATGGCCAGTGTTGCTTCGCAAGCATGAACATTAATATATGACATAAGATTTAAAAGGACGAGTATCGAAACATACCACTGAACTACTTGCAATATAGTCTGCAGAGCACTGTTCGTATGGGCAAGAATTTCCTCGAGCTTTTCTATGTTCTGCTTCTTAAAAGGGTACTTCAATTTTGCGTAAAGCTCTTTGGCCCTGGCAGTGTTGCTGTTAGGCAAAGTAACTGTTGGGCCTCTAAGCTCTTTTACAACGTCCAACAGATTGTTGACCGCGGAGACGCATGATGATTTGCATGAATCGATTGCAGTTTTGGTTGCGAGGTCGTCAGTAGGCGTCCATGATATCGCAGCATCGAGCGCATTGAGAGAGAGTTGGATATTGGTCGCGTAATTGCGCGCTTCCTTCAGATCTTCTTCACGGCCGTCAATGTCATCAAGGTATTGCGATATCTCTTTGAAGAGTTGCAAACCCAAAGAGACAGTGCCGAATGCGCTGCCAGCGATGCCAAATGCTTCCGCCATAGCGCAGAGTCAGATGCGTACGTATCAGCAATGCGAAAACGGCAGAGAATGAGGGGCAAGAATAAAAAGGGTATCGATCCAGAGCCTAGTTAAGATGTAGGGATCGCGTAGCTCTCATCTTCTCTAGATAAGACTTCAATGCCCCAACCGCATTGGCAACCATTCAAGGTTGACAGCAAGGCTTCATCTCCTTGTAAAACGGTTTGAACGGAATTTAATTGAGCCTGGCTAAGCCCCTTTGACTACGCTCAGGCATCATTGAGGCCCAACACAGGCACTCACGAAATTGAAGACAAGCGTCCTGATTGGACTTCAATGTGCATAGGTGCTTACTGTGGTTGCACAGCGCTCGTATAGCCCATTGGTGGAAGCAGGCTGTGGCATTATTTACATACGAAAACTCTCAACTCTCCAAATATTCTTATAAAACGAAAATTCTTGTCTTGTTTGAGGCTATTTCAGAATCAACAGACGAGTTGCCCGATTCAGAAGAGCATGATATAAAGTGCTGTTTCGGGCACCCAAAAGCAAGGCGAGTTGTAATCTGATGTATCGGCATATCGCTGAGGGGAATTGGCTTTGGGGCTGTCTCTCCGGAGTGATGCTTAGCCAATGGTGAATTAGGCAGATATGCAAATGTCTCTTCAACTGAAACATGGTGTTTCATCGGAAGTGAGATCCTCACCCACGTTCGGCGGATCTCGGGTAGCTATATCACATGGCCATTACCCGCCACTTGATCTTCATCTTCTTGAACCGAAGCCGATATAGGAGACGATCAATTTCTTCGGAATTCGCTTTTCCTCAAAACTTTTATCACCAAAGGCTGGGGTCTTATATAGAGCAAAGTGATAAAGAATCTGGATCAATCTATGTAAAACACTAAACAAGGACTGTGATATGCTCACGTGTCTGACCTGCAGCGAGTATCCTGTTTGACTACTCCCGGCACTGCAGGTATATCTGGAACGAATCTATACCACCTAATTCATAACGCCAGTATCCATAATAAACGAGTGGTGTAAACTCCAATGACTCCAAATTTTTCCAACTGAACGATCACGATCTAGGCGGTTGGCGTCACTCGATTTGAGGTCCACGCACCAACGCCGGTCAAGTAATGGTCCATAGATTCTTTTCTGCGAGGCCTTATCACAGGCTTTGGCCGATCTGGGACCTGCTTGGTGTGAGTCAGCGTGACTGAGCTGACCGAAGGTTCAACATGCATTGAACCTGACCGCTTGGGCTGTAGCGTAGTGACAGTGCCCATATTGCCTGATATGTTTGAAAAGTAAGTCAAGAGTCAAGCCAGGGGTGTATCCTCGATAACTGACCGTTATAGTCTATCAGTGTAGTATAAGGGCGCTTATCAGAAGAAGTCATTGTAAATATATTTTGAAAGAGGCGTGAAGTGCAAACTTCAGCTATCAGATTGTTCGGAAGAATTGAAAACAGTCTTTTGAGGCGCGAGGAATTTGACGATGGTCATTTTTGCTGCTGAATTATTGCCGTGGCAGTCCGTGGACAACGAAGCCATTTTATAACCAAATTGCCGTACTGCACAATGATACTCTCTTTCCGCATTCCACGATAATCTCAATCCTCCAACCCCTCATGAAGGGGCTTTGCTTGGGGCACATGACATGTACACGTGAGATAATAAGTGCGAAAACTACCAGTGGTTGTTAGTGATCGTCCCCTTCTCGAAAGTAATTAGAGTTCAACGGGACCGAAGGGGCGAATTTCAGTATCAAATGTGCGATCGTCGTTGCTTGATATGAGTGAGATATCGGTCCGCGCTCGGGGACAACTCATAAACTCGGCGCTAACAATAACAGTGCCAGCTCACAGTTTAGGGCTGAAATGGACCGCCTTGTTTTAAGCTTAGACTGATTGGAGAATGTTGCTAGTCCAAAATGCAGTGAAGGTTTGACCATCGAAAAGAGGAAATCTTGTGCAATCTAGGGATCTGAGATTTGCTGTCTCGCAGAATACGAAAATGCGAAAAGAGACAACGCAGAGGCCCAAAAGAGAAGGTAACACGCAGTGACACTTTTACCCATGTTTTTCTACTTCAAAAGCGGTTTCGAGGCTGTCGGCAGTGAGATAAAGCTACTGGTGTTGGGCATCTGCACTTTAAGCAACCCTCATATCCTGATTTGGAAGTTCGTGGACAAACTAATGGGCGGTTCTCGGAGGGTGCTAAAAGATGACGGAATCAAACATGCAGTATGACTACGCCTTTTCGCATGTAATCGAGTGGGGTCAACTTGCACTTTATTCCTTTTGTCCGAGAAGTCCCTTGTGCGAATGATGCCAACGCATCACACACCGCGGCTATTTTCTGGCGTGAGGTATCTAATGCAGATCGGAAGATTGACGAGGTCGAGAACCCCACGCGCCCTGACCCAAGGATCTGTCACTAATGACGATATTTCCCCAAACGTTGGGAACCGTTGTGTACCACGTGAACAGAGCGACGATCAAATTACAGAAATAGGTCGCGTGATCAGATGAAAAGTGATTGAGAGAAGTGGCGACGAGGAAACAACGAACTGTGCCGATCATAGGCTGTTGAGCTATTATCATGACGCTCGGCTCCGGACTTTGCATGTGACACGATGAAGCATCACAGTGAGTCTAGGAAGCCCTCAGCAAGACGTCGAAAAGTTTTATTGATGTTGAATCATGAAGTCGAAAAGCTAATCTTCTCTTGACTTGACTGTCTCGACTGAACTTCTCCAGTCGACCTTGATCATGTAGATGACCTCAATAAGCGCAATAACACTTGAACCACCTATCATTCCAGACCAAACACCATTCAAGCCCAGATCCAAAGGTCCCAGTTCTAACCAGACTGCAATGGGAACAGCAGCAAAGTAGTTGACGAAGAACACAACCCACGCTGATACGGATTGCTTCGCCAAACCACGAAGTACACCATTGCATCCGCAGACGATTGAGTCAGCCACTTGGAAGCCCGCCACAGCCAGCATGGTGTTAGTTACAATTCTCCGAACCTCTTCATCGCTTGCATAGAAAGGCCCAATGTAATTCCTCAACAAGAACAAAACCGCACCATCAAAGAACCCCAAACCAACAAACATGATACCATAAAGAATCGTAATCCGTCGCGCAGCCTTCACATGTCCACCGCCAATCAAATGCCCAACCCTCGTACTAATAGCAACACCAAGCGAAAATGGAATATGCCACATCACAATCGACGTAGTAGTCAAGATCGTCTGCGCAGCAAGATGAATCGTGCTCACATATGACGTGCTAACGGTGATGATCTCAAACGCAGCCCACTCCGCCAACGTGACAGCCGATCCGGCGGCAGATAGCCGAACCATGGGTCCCCAGCCCTGCAAGGCACGACGCGTAAAGCCAGGCCAGCATTGGTGGGTTGACTTTTTGAAGAAGATGCAGATTAGGAGGAGGGTTGGGCGGAGGGTGTTGGCTACTGCTGCGCCGAGAGTGGCGCCTTCGAGGCCGAGGTTGAGTTTGAAGGCGAAGAGCCAGCTGAGGAGGGCATTGATTGGGGCGCATATTACCAAGACTGCCATGCCGGTGTTGAAGTCGCCTTGGGCTTGGAGGAAGCGTTTCAGGGCTTCGAAGGAGGCATAGCCGGGGATGCCTAGTATGCTGACTCGGAGGAATGAACCTGCTTTGACAGCAAGGTGTTCTTGTTTGAGGATGAGGCTCAAGAATGCAGGAGAACATATCCAAACTGCAGCGACAGGGATAGTAACAGCTGTCATGAGAAGAAGCATCCGCTGGACATGCAACCCAACACCCGTCTTGTTACCAGCCCCATATGCTTGCGCACAGAGGGTGTCGAGAGCTGTTGCCATTCCTTCGTAGAGCGCAAGACCAGCGATGTTCATGGTCGTGACACCAATTGCTGCAGCAGCTAGGTCATCAGGGCTAAGATGCCCTGCAGCTGTTGTCGTGATAACGCTGAAGGAGTATTGAAGTAGATATGTTGCCACTAGAGGAAGTGTATAGCGTGCTATGAGCAATAGCTCAGCCCACCAGTCGTCCGTCGGCCTTTCTGAGACAGATATGTCCTCATTGTTTGGCAGCAATGGGGTCGCTTCATTACGAGCCTCTTCGTCGTGAGAAGTCATTGTCAATTGATCATTAAGATTATTGAAGAATTTCTGTTCAAGATGCTTGCCGCCGTGAGGTATACATAGCTTGCGGTTGCTTTGACTCACAGGTCCAGATATGGCAGTTGGTTAACGAATCTTACCCGATTGCGGGCGGGGAAGAAGGATGACTCTAACAATTTTGAGTCAGCAACACATGCAAATAGGCGAGTCATACCCGCACAACCGGTTGTGCGTTTAGTATCACGTGTTTTTCGCACAACCGGTTGTGCGGATAAGGCCACGTAAGCTGCTTCAGTTAAATCCGCATAACCGGGAGACCATCAGTCAATTCATCTTCCTATTATATTTACATTACTAATAAAGTAATTACTAACTTCCTGCTTTATAATTTAACTTCCTCTATATAATATCTACTTACTTAAGTAATATTAAATCG
>JAAQPG010001414.1:0-45473 GCA_013186905.1 Fusarium udum | reverse complement strand
GGGGAGGGGGACAGAATCGGATGAGGGTTGCATACGAAATTAAACAAGAGAGAGACATACCCAGGGGATTGGGTCAAAGGGGGCGAGCGGGCTTGCAGCTGGCGAATGCAAGGCTGAACTCTGTCTTCTTTGTGGAGAGTGTCGAGGCCCTCGTTGCGAACGGGATTTGCGGAAGTCTAATAGCGAGAACGTGGCTGGCGGAATGGGAGATCCGAGTGCCTGGGGAATGCGGTATGTCCAGCGGAGAAGGTGTTATTTACGTGAAGGGCGCTATGTGAGATTAAGAATACGGGCGGGTAGCTTTACGATTTACCCGAATCGAAACGGTGATATTCTGTGAGACTGTTCAAAATGGGGGAGACGGGTATCAGCTCATGCAGGGGAACAGGGCAGATCACCTCATGTCATGGGTCTCGATGCGGCCTGGGCGTTGGAGTGGCTTGCGGCTATCAGACGCCTTTTTTTGTGCACTGGCTGATGAGCATAACTTAAATGCCATTGTTTGCTTTGACAATCAGCATGCCAATGTTTTAGCACCCCACAAAGAGATTACTCAATACAGTTTGCTAACGTTTGAGTTCGCTGCTTGATCATTATTAAGACCAACTCATGATGATTACTAGGTACATACAACACTCACCTCGTGCTGTTTCACAATAACCTTGATATTCTTAAAAACATCGTAATTGGCCCAAGCGGAAGGGAAACGCACGTACCATGGATCAAATACCTCACGCCAATGCCGAGAAAGCAGTAGCTCAAAGCATCACTTTCGCATATCGTGGCTTGAAGTTCTAGACCATTTGCGGGGACGTTGATCACCCAACACAAGTCTAGTCCCGCCTAGAATCTGGATAAGTCAGCCTGAACTGCCACGAGTTCAAACACTCGCAACCTTTTCCGCATTGTTGGGTCTTGAGTTTTATGTGGCTTGGGTAGCAAACAAGACAGTACAAGCTCAGGGGTCTGTTCACGCTTCTTTTTGTTATTTCCTTGGATTAACGGAAGTGCATTGATTGCATTGACATCTTGGAGATTTATTCACGTCACTCTTACTGCGCCATCGGCAGATCGAGATGATGTATCATAAACCGCAAAAGAAACGAGAATCACACGATTAACTCCCCCCTTGTCAAACTATTGAAACTTTCACTGCGTTAATCTCGCTCTCGTACCTGACCAATGTGCAACCACACATTTTTACTTTTTATTTTTACGAGAACCCAGACCACATGGTTGGCGTGGCTTTTAGCGTTCCTCAGCCAGCCTCACCAACGACCCGGGTAACACTTCCCACGAGACCGATTTCGGTGACTCCCGCTAAGACGAAGGTGGTGTGCAGCCTTGATTCTTATTGATCAGTGCATATTGTTTGGTGGCTTAATGGTGAGACGTAATCATGCAGAGTGATATGTCAAAGCGAGGTGTCAACAGTTGGCTGCGCTATTCTTTCTTTTTATCCCATGTCACCCGTCATTCTTCCTGGCCATGTGCTGCATTTCTTTGACGTGAAGAAAAGAAGTTGTTTGAGCGACAAAGAAATCTAGAAGCAATCATGAACAACCACGCGGCAGATCTAGCCGCAAGGTTCAACACGCGTGTCGCAACCACCTTCATTGGCCGGTTCTTTAGGCTAGAAGGCAGTAGTCACGTATGTTTCATTCCAGTCGCGGAGCACTCTTTTACTAATCTCCTTCTAGAGCAAAGAGATCGACGGGACGACATTCTTGAAAGAAGTTCGTGCTGGGGCAACGACCTTTGCTGCTATGACGTATATCATTGCTGTTAATGTAAGTAGTCTGTGAGGGAGAAAGGAAGAATAAGTGCTGATGAGATGTAGGCTTCTATTCTTTCGCAGACGGGAGGGCCTTGTGTTTGTGATGAGACGAATAGGATTGATTGTGATAAGATTGATAGCTATGTGATGTGCAAGGAAGGTGAGTTTACATTTACTTGACGAAGAAGGAATACTAATGGGATGCCAGAGGTGAGACGAGATCTCGTCACAGCGACATCAGCCATCGCAGGACTCGCAAGTCTTGTATTTGGTCTCTTCACCAACCTTCCTATAGCCCTCGCGTAAGTCCCCATCTCCAAAGCCTTCACCCATCTAACAAACACAGACCCGGCATGGGCCTCAACGCCTACTTCGCCTTCCAAGTAGTAGGCTACAACGGCTCAGGCAGTATCCCCTACGGCGTCGCATTAACAGCCGTCTTCGCCGAAGGTCTCATCTTTGTCTTCCTCGCACTAACGGGTATGCGACAATGGCTCGTCAAACTTATCCCGTCAACTATAAAATCTGCAACAGGGGCTGGTATTGGTCTGTTTCTGACAGAGATCGGCTTGTCGTATGGTTCGGGTATCGGTGCTATTACTGGGGGCTTTAACGCGACGCCTTTGGCGATTGCTGGATGTCCTGTTGAGAGGATTAATCCGGATACACAGATGTGTGAGGGAGGGATAATGACTAGTCCGAAGGTGAGTCGGTGACCCGAAGTCGTGAGGGGATATGCTAACTTGGATGAAAGCTTTGGACTGCGATATTTGCTGGTGGGCTACTGACTGCGTATCTCATGGCTTTCCGGGTCAAATACGCCTTCGTCATTGGCATAGCCTTCGTATCCATCCTCTCATGGCCGTAAGTCGTCTCGAATACCCGCTGGCTTTCTGAGTTTCTAATAGCAGCAGACGCGACACTGCCATCACGTACTTCCCTCACACTCCAGAAGGAGATTCACGTTTCGAGCTCTTCCGCAAAGTCGCTTCCGTTAATCCCATGAAGCATACCCTCAATGCTCTGGACTGGAACGTCGGGCAACATGGTACTCAATTCGCACTCGCGCTCTTCACGTTTCTCTAGTAAGCTTTTCGTCCACTTTGAACTTCCTTTCACTGACAAACTCAGCGTCGATATCATCGATGCAACAGCAACGATGTTTTCTATGGTCCGTTTCTGCGGCGTTGTCGACGATCGAGATGGAGACTTCCCCCGATCAACGCTCGCTTACTGCTGTGATGCAATCAGTATTTCTATCAGTGCTCTCTTTGGTTGTTCACCCGTTACAGCGTTTATTGAGAGTGGCGCTGGTATTGCTGAGGGAGGTCGCACGGGTCTTACAGCCATGACTACTGGATTCTTGTTTCTTTTGTCTATCGTGTTTGGGCCGATATTCTCCTCCGTGCCGCCGTGGGCTACTGGACCTGCTCTTATCTTGGTAGGCGGTGAGACAGACGTACGCTTTGACTTGACTGATGGTTTATAGGTCGGATGCATGATGGCTCGTCAGATCACCGAGATCAACTGGCGCTACATCGGTGACACGCTCCCCTCATTCGTTGTCATCGCCTTTGTTCCATTCTCATACAGCGTTGCCTACGGCATCATTGCGCAAGTTACCATCCACTTCAAACCGTCTCCCAGCTAACGTCTCCCCAGCGGCATGTTTCTCTACACAGCTCTAAACCTCATGATATCCCTTACCGTCCGCCTCTCAGGCGGCAGACTAGAGCCAGATAACTACGACATGAAAGAATATTGGACCTGGAAAGCCCCAGGAAGAAAACCATGGTTCGTACGAGCTTTCAGAAACGCTACTTACTCAGCAAAGGATACGCATGAGTCCAGTCCCCAAACCTTTGATGCCCATGGTGGCTTGGACTGTGAAATGGTGAGGGTCGCGTCGTCGGATGGGAGGAAGGATAACACGCGCGTGTCAGTCTCGGTACCTTTGCCTGCGCTTTCTAGATTTTCTCGTTGAGGTGTATGGCTTCTCGACTACCTGGCTGTCTTTCATTTACGCTGTTGGGGCACATGGTTTAATTCTTGTACATACTTATTAGTTCACTTAGACTTTACGCATTACTGCACCGAAGATTGATCAATCATTTGTTACCAACTTAATACGTGTTTATTGAGCGACTAGATAAATGCTAGCTGTTCTCTAGGGTGGCTTGATCCAATCGCAAATCACTGGGAACCTCAGTGAGGCTTCTTGCACGACTTTGGCTTCCATCCCTCCGGCTTCAGAACCTGTCCAGCTGGATCGAATCCCGGCGCAACTATTCACGTTAGTTTATCACTCCACCCCTTCAACATCGTCTCGTCACTTACCAGTCGTCCCAACAAGAGTCCAGTCACCCAGACTTCGGGCGCTCTGCCACTCCTCCGCCTTGACAACAACCTGCGGTCTCTGTCCACCGAAGAGATCATTCCCCATGACATGATCCCTCGTGCAAGATCCGTCATTCTTTGATAGAGACAGAACAAGTGGTGCACCGGCGTAATAGTGCCAAACTTCCGCGGCGTCAAGTTTATGCCACAGAGATTGTCCCGCGGAACCTTCGAGCAGATAGTAAATAGCTGTGCTGACGGATCGATTGGTTCCTGGGATGGAAGTTGGGTCTACAAAGGTTTGGACGAAGTAGCCCTTTTCGGTGTTGGGTTCAAGCTTGAGAAGGTCGATGACTTGTTCTGCTGAACAGTCTGTGATGGGTTTATGCTTGGTGCGGCGGTCAAGAGATTCGGGGATATGGAGGGCCAGGCTGAGAGGGAGCCATGATAGAGCTAAAGCGAAACGCATCGTCGATGAACTGAGCTATAGTTATCTGTATGAGAGTGAGAGGGTGCTGTCGAGTCAATGGTCTAGCCATTTCAGACGGCGATCCTCCATCCTTTTGTAGATCCTCTCAGGCCATGCTTACTCCCGGCAGTTTCGGATCGACAATGATGCGGGGGCTGGAGGTGTCAGATTCACCGCTTGCAAGCAGTAAAGCGTGAATTACCAATCTCACTCATGACGTACACTCTTGCACATCCTCATTTCACAGCTGAATCAGAGCTGAATCCTTCCGTTATACGCTCACGAGCCTTACACTGAGACTGGAGCTGCCAATGGCATGTCACTGAGCATATAGAGCGGGTACCGCCGCGTGCCGGGGTCTGGACCCTTAAATGTCTCAATCGGGAAGCCCCGATATTGGAGGAGTTATCAGATAAGAAAGTGTACTTTAACACGAGTATTCCTCTCAGCTCAAGGGGGCTGTGACTATCTAGTTATACTCAAAATGGCAGCCAAAACACCTCAAGACATTCTCGCTGCACTTCTTCAAACGGTCGAGCGCGACATCGTCCCCTTGACAAGCGATGGCGTCCGCTCAGGCAGCAAAGTCTTTGGCGCCGCAATCCTCTCATCTCAAACCCTCAAACCTCTAACCGTCTCAACGAACAACGAGCGTGCCTCACCTCTTCTTCACGGAGAGATAAACTGCATCCAAACATTCTACACGCAAACATATCCTGATCCCAAATCTCGACCAAACCCCCGCGAAGATTGTGTCTTTTTCGCAACACATGAACCTTGCAGTCTGTGTTTGAGCGGAATCACATGGTCTGGCTTCAAAGAGCTTTATTATCTGTTTACATATGAGGATAGTCGTGATCAGTTCGCTATTCCGTATGATATTGAGATCTTGGAAGAGGTTTTCCGGGTGAGGGCTGATGGGGAGAGTGATGAGGCTGTTGGGAGGAGGGCGTTGTATAATAAGCAGAATAAGTTCTTTACTGCCAAGAGTGTGAAGGATCTTGTTGACGAGATTGAGGATGGGGACGAGAGGAAGCGGTGGAGTGAGGAGGTTGATAGGGTTAAGGCATTGTATTCTGCGTTGAGTGATGAGTATCAGAAGAATAAGCAGAGCGGTATAGAGACTTCGAGTACTTGGAAGTAATGAAGAGGTTTCATGTAATTGGGATGAATCTCGGGTTGGATGCACTTAGCTGAGCTGAACTGGGTTTGCGCTGGGCTGTTGAGATACCCTACATAAGATGACTAGAGTTACGATTTTTCACAACAATTAGCTGGGTTTGACTTCTCAAACGTGTGAAACGTGAAATATGAAGATATTATCACATGCTAATTAGTCTATCTATAATATGTGAAAAATACCTTGGAGAATTGAGACAATCGATAGCAAACGTACTGACAAGGCATCTCAATGCCATCATTGCTGAATCTCATGCCTCACGCACTAAAAATAACACTGACACCCCAATCTCAGCCATCCCCAGATTGCGATAAGATAATGAGCCCAATGATGCACGAATTCCTCATCGGAAAAATAATTCCATACATATCTCAAAGACGGATCAATTCCCCCCAAAAATTGATGCTTGAACAAAACCCCGATCGAAAAATCGGAGCCCGAGATCTGGATCGGGCCGCTAGCATCTTAGCGTCGGCCTAAAAGCCTGGAAGGAGGGTTATTCCCCGTAACACCGTTACATCATTTTGTTTATCGCGTACGACCCGACAATTCATGCTGCATTATCGCGAGAAGCGCTTTGCCGTAGACTAGCCATGTTGGATGAGCTTTCAATAATAGAAGCTCGATGTAACGTATGCATAATGGCGGTATACCTTGTAAAAAGAGGACATGCTGTGAGGTTATTGCGATGGGTATCGATGGATGTCAGGAGAAAGTTAACTTGACTGCCGTAAGTTTCATGAAGATCATCTCGGCTAGTCTCAACGTCATGGCTTAATGTTGCCTTGGCAAACCCACAAAATAATACCGCAGTGAATACCACAAACTTTGCTTCGTCAACATTCATTTGTTGACGATGGAGTCTGACATCGCACATGATCTCGACAAACTGAACATTCACGATATCCTCAACGCAGACTCACGACCGACGTTTATTATTGACCTTGATCCTGACGATGAGACACCACTGCGCTCCAAGGCTATCCAGCCTGTGTTTTGCAACAGTGCACTCACCACGCATGAACGACTCTTAGATGCCATTCGCGGTGAGCACAGCGAGAGTGAGTATGGGGAGTTCAAGGCTTGGGCGACGGGAATTACGAAGCAGGATGATTCGAAGGATGTGTTTCCTTTGTTTTTTCTGTACAAGGGCTTGCTTTGGACGGGGTCGACGGTTGGGAAGAGATGGAGGTTGATTAGTGGGAATCGACTTTGGCAGCATCCTGATACGCCGGCGAGTTTATCATCGGCTGCGCTTTCGAGAGCGAGTACCCCGAGTCTCAAGGAACAGGATACCCCAAAGGGCGAGGTTTCGAAAACGCCAAAGCAGGAACCTGAGACGAAGGATGAGACCGCCGAGGATACGACGCATGAGATGACGCCGACGGAAGCAACGTTGATAGCATCTACACCGCGAAAGTTCCCATTTCGATCTTGGTGGCGAGGCAGTACCTCCAAGGGAAGTTCAGATCGTAACACGGGCAGTTCAAGCAGCGGCTCCATCATCCTAGGCAAACCCGAAAAAGCCGTCGCAGACTGGACAGTTACGAACCCCAAAGGTCTATTATCACCTTATATCCGCCTCCTCCGCGCCATAGACTGGACCTCAACACCTCTCGGCCCCATGTCCTCCTGGTCCCCCGAACTACGCCAAGTAGCCAATCTCGTGATCAACAACCCTCATCCCGCGAACATTTTCTGGGGCAACGACATGACGATGCTCTACAACGAAGCGTACGCCGTTGCATTCGCTGGGAACAAACATCCGTCTATGCTAGGTACGGGAGCGTCGGGGCCGTGGTCTGAGGTTTGGGAAGTTCTTGGACCGGCGCTGCAAGAGGTTGTGAGGACTGGTGTGAGCTTTCGAAGCGATAATAATGATCTGGCGTTGTTTAGGAGGGGGTTCTTGGAGGAGACGCATATTTGCTGGTCACTTACGCCGTTGTATGGTGGGACGGAGAGGATTGTGGGTTTTTACAATGCACCGTTTGAGACGACGGATTTGGTGTTGAGTCAACGACGCATGGGGACTATCAACAGAGTGAGTGAGTCTTTGAGGAAGGCAACGAGTATCAAGAGTTTCTGGAAGTCTGTTCTTGACGGCCTTGAGGATAATCACCGAGATGTCCCGTTTGCACTTCTATACTCCGTCGGCGAGGCTGAAGAAGCAGATCATCAGTCGAGTTCATCGGGGAGTACGATATCAAGCAAATCTTGTTATTTGGAGGGAACGATTGGGATACCGCTTGGACACGAAGCTGCGCCGGAGCAGATTGATCTCAAGAGGAGTTATCAGGGATTCGTGCCTTCGTTCAGAGAGGCGATGCGAACGAGGGAGCCTACGCTGGTGAGGATACGAGATGGCACGTTGCCGGAAGACCTACTGCACGGGATTCAGTGGCGAGGATTTGGAGAGGCTGGGACGGAGGCGATTATCTTTCCGGTTCGACCTACGAATGGCGAGACGGTGTTGGCGTTTCTCGTGCTGGGGGTCAATCCTCGAAGACCATATGATGAGGGGTACATATCATTTGCAACGCTTCTGAACAACCAACTCGCTACTTCACTCGCATCAACCATTCTTTTCGAAGACGAGACGCGCCGTGGTCGCGACGCAGCAGAAGCAGCAGCTCTTGAGAAAGAAGAACTCACGCAGCAACTGGATCTTCAAGCAAGTCGTCTTCGAAGAATGACGGAGTTATCTCCATTGGGCATGTTCCTCACCAGTCCAGAGGGTATACTCCGCGAAGCAAATGATCGTTTCTACGAAATGACGGGTCATAGTCGAGATACTCAAGGCGATGTATCCTGGACTGATCTTATGAAGAACTCGGGCAGTGTAATGGAACAAGGATGGCACCGTCTAACGCAAGATATGCTCCCCTGGTCAGGAGAAGTCAAGCTCCGGGAAAGTTTCGAAAATCCCGTCAACATCCACGGCGAACCTATCGACTTTTGGGTCCTTGTCACGGCCCATCCTGAAATCACTCCCAGCGGAACTTTGCGTTCCATCATGGGTTCCATAACCGATATATCACATCTAAAATGGGCACAGGGTCTGCAGAATCGACGATTACAAGAAGCAGAGGAAACACGACGTCAGCAGAATGAGTTCATCGACATAACTTCCCACGAGATGCGAAACCCCTTGAGTGCGATTCTCCAATGCGCTGATGATATCACCTCCGCGATGCAGGCATGCCGCACTAACGGAATAGCAGCGTCACAGGACGTTATTGAATCATGTCTCGATGCATCGCAAACAATAGCGCTTTGTGTTCAGCACCAAAAGTCAATCGTAGACGATATCCTCACGGTTTCAAAACTCGATTCCAATCTCTTGCTAATCACGCCTGTGGTTTGTCAACCCCAAGCTATCGTTGAGAGAGTCGTCAAGATGTTTGAGTCAGAGATGCTAGCAAAGGATATCACGCTCGACATTGATATCGGCTCCGAGTTCGAGAAGCTAGCTGTTGATTGGGTTGCCATGGATCCGAGTCGCGTTCTTCAGATCCTTATTAATCTCATGACCAACGCTATTAAATTCACGGCGTCTTCTGCGACGAGGATGATTAAAGTCGCTGTTGGGGTATCTAAGGATCCACCCGAGATTGACAACATTCCTGGCTTTGCTTTTGCGCCTAGCAGGGGTGAAATAGGGAGTGTTGTTGGATCTGATGAATGGGGTTCTGGAGAGGGTCTGTACGTCAGGTATAGAGTGCAGGATACAGGCTGTGGACTAACCGACGATGAGAAAACGCGGCTGTTTCAAAGATTCAAACAGGCGAGTCCACGAACACACTACAAATACGGCGGCAGTGGTCTTGGACTGTTTATATCGAAACGACTGGCAGAGCTACATGGCGGTCGAATTGGCGTTGCGTCTACAGCTGGAAAAGGCAGTGATTTTGGTTTCTACATCCAAGCTCGAAGATGTATACCTCCCAACGAACAAACCTCCCCCCAACCAATCCTCTCCGAAACACCATCCACTACAAACCCTACCAAGAAGACAATCCACCTCCTAACCCCCAATCCCTCCGCCCGAACCCGTCGCGAAAGCATCCTCGCCGCCGTCTTCACCCCCACCTCCCTAACAATCCACATCGTCGAAGACAACCTCATCAACCAAAAAGTGCTCGTCAACCAACTCCGCAAGGCAGGCTGCACCGTAAGCGCCACCAACGACGGTCTCGAAGCGTTGGAGTTTCTCAAAAAGACACATTTCTTTAAAGCGGGGGGGGTCAGATTTATCTGTTGTGCTTATGGACTTGGAGATGCCGAATATGGATGGGTATCAGTGTGTAAGGGAGATAAGGAGGTTGGAGAGCGAGGGGTTGATTAAAGAGCATGTTCCTGTTATTGCGGTGACGGCGAATGTGAGGGATGAGCAGATAAGAATGGCGTTGGATAGTGGCATGGATGATCTTGTTTCGAAGCCGTTTAGGATTCCGGAGGTTATGAGTAAGATTGAGGGGTTGTTGAAGAAGTGCAATAGCTAATTGGCAGGGGGTTCTTTGCAGCAAGTTGATTCTGTAAGGTTAGATTTTGTTTATGAGCATTTGGCGTTGTTAGAGAGCAATCCAATTCAGCTGGTCTACCAGCAGTTAATCTTACAATCTGGATATGAGTATACTTGATACGCGAAAGTATGACCGGCTTACACCCGTTTCGGATCAATAGAAACCGCGCGTTCTGAAGAGTGAAGTGTGATGGGGTGATCCCTGAATGCCCTCATACGGTTGGGCCTCAAGATCGGCGCTGCAGTTTTGCAGGTCCCCCACGTCCCTAATCACGCAACCTCTTATCTACAATCTAACGTGTGTAAGTAAAAAATAGATCGAATATGTGATGCCGTTGAAATCTACAATCTGCTACGCTCAAAACACGCTATGCTGATGCTCCCTAATAAACACTCCGTCTATCAACACTCCTCCTATCAACACTCATCGCCCTCACACTCCTCCCCGCATCAAGAACACTTCTCCCACTCACCACACTCCTCCCCGACGAGCTCCTCCTATCAGACCCAACACTCTTGGCCGGCATGATCCTCTTGTTCATATCAATAGGCCTAACCTTGTCAAGATCAAGCGACCTGACTTCAAAGTCCGGCTCCCTCTCCATCTCCGCAACAGTATGTTCCCGTCCAATATGGTTGACGAGCGTATCAGCGCTTGGACATAAAACATCGCCATCGCGGAAGCGGGAGCAGAGAACGCAGGCGAATTCTCCTTCTGGTGTGTGACACTTTATGACGAAGCGTGGACTGATGTGGAATTCGAGCTCCTCGTCGATTTCGCGCTTGTAGCCGCCTTGTTCTGTGATAACGCGCGTAGCTGTTTTTCCAATCGCCCATGCATCATCTGCTTCAACGTCTAAGAAGACATCGCATGCTGGACAGAGACAATCGCCCCTCGGTTCAAATGTCGATGCGAGAGGTCGTTCGGGTATGTACTGTAGATCCAGAGCGTAGCGACAATAAAGAGGATCATCTTTAATAACAGTCGATGCCCTTTTCGGCGGCGGTAATGCTTTCGGCAGCGGAGGTTCCTCCAAGTCCATTAGTCTCTCCCTCTGCTGTCTCAACGCCCCCAGCGATCCCTCCCTCGCTGCATCACTAGCCGCTATCAACCTCGCCATATCAGCCCTATCCAGCTGCCGTCCATTATAGACCGCATCCTGAAGAACATTGATCACAGTCTGCTGCAGCGCGATAACCTGCGCCTGTAATTTATTCTCAGTGATGACATCGCCGATCGCAAAGCGCTGTCCGTAGCGTTGGTAGCCGTCTTCGAATTCGCGATTGATGAGGGCGCCGGAGCGTTGGAAGGAGGCTTCTACTTCGTCGCGGGCGCGCGAGTTTTGCTCGACTTGGGCTTTGAGTTTTTTTATCTCCTCGTCTTGGGTCGTATCGCGCTTGGCTTGCTTGCGCTTTTCTTTGACGCGGTCCCAGAGACCCATTGAGGAAGTGAATGTTCCGACGAGGGTGCTGCATAGTGTAGCTATGATGAATGTTTTCTACACATGACACGTCAATAAAGTACAACCCAATAGACAAAGAAGAAATAGTTACCTTGAGGTTTTTCTCCTCAATCATATTGGCGTAATTCATCTTGCCGATGTTGTTTTGGTCAAGTTCTTTGTCTCAGACGATATTCCTTTTTTACCAGTGCATAAGATCAGTGCGTGAGTTTGATGCCCAACGACCCGAGACATTTAACAAAAGAAGAAAAGTCGCAGATCATCGGCGTTATATGTCTCATCCCCCGATCCAGGGTCTTGAGGGTCACACAATGATGGCATTTCCGACTCAATGGGTTGCACACCGCTTAATACGTGGCCATGAGCGTGAGCTATCCCGCGTTTTCTCTGTCATAATACATATTTCCCGCAGCCAGTGACGTCAGTTGCATCGAGATGTGCCAAGTTTTGTGATCTCTTCGCTGATTGGCGGATCTAAAATAATGACGATGCTTGTTTCCGACGGGTTTTGCACTTTATCCACCCTCGCTTTGTCTCGTTTTGTCTTTGACAGTTTAATTTTAGTGTCTTATTTAAAAGCCAAGATTACTTTAATATCATATCTGGAAATGCTAAACGTGAGCTGAGCTTGCTTGTTTCTGTGAGAGTTGGTGTCGCGGAACTGATGTTACTCCGATGGACATGGCTCGGCGTTTCGGAAACCCAACATGATCCTGTCTGCTGACTTTTTGTGCAAGGTACATGGTACTAATAAATCGCTATCATACAGTAATGCCCAAGATAATGATTCGCTCATCCGCCAACAGCCTCATCGGTCTGCCTTACTAATAATTTCCATCTCATGCTCCGTACCCGCCACAGCCGTACGCCCGCTACTGACAGTAACAGTCGTCAGTCCCCCAACATCACTCAGCGTCGGCATATCCTCTTCATCCGGTATCGGCGCCAACGACCTGTCGATGAAAATAGGCTTATTTGCTGACTGGCCTTCTTTCTGCTTCCTCATCTTGCAAATCACCCTCATTACAAGTTGACGTGTTGAAGGCACGCAGGCCACTATAGCGCCCATGTATGTCTCGATACACGCCCAAAGCAACACTTGTTGTTGACCCGTCTCTGTTAATGTTGGTCAATAGGTGATATGTGATAGGTTACTTGACAAGATGAACTTACGGGCTTCTTCTGGACCAGCGAGGAGCTGTGACTGATATATTGTACGGACCAAGCTGACTACTGTAAGGCTGTGCGATTCATTAGATATCCCATCCACATCCCCAGGGTGGCGTAGTAAACTTACAATATACCAAGGCCAAACATAGCCATCACGTTGATCTTCTTATTCAGCTTGAGCCCTATATTATAGAGCTGGGTCATTGGCAGGATAAGCATCCAAATATCGAGAGCCAGGTTGGCAACGCAATGCGCCATGACAATCTTGAGGTTATTTGAGAAGTTGTCGATATTGGACACCGTGTCTACTGTATCTCCAAGCAGATATGTCACAGCCCGCCCCAGTGTCAAACCGAGAATGAGCAAGGCGATAGTAGACAAGGCGTTGAAGACATGTGTCATCCAAACAAGCACTCTGAACGTGGTGCCTTGAAAGACCCGTAGGTAAAAGAAAAAAATCGACGTCTTGGCCGCTGCTAGACCGCAGACGTAGAGATGGTGAAGGATAAAGACCTCCTACATCGGCATCGTTAGCAATGGTCTCAATGTGAGCTTGCTGAAATACCTTTAGGGCATGAGACAGGTCATTCTTGGTATACAGTGGCGTAGTAAGTCCAACGCCATGTTGTATTGCTGGAATTCATTAGCTGGATGACATACAGCATGAAAAGGTCTTACCGAGTAGCGTGAACACCGTAAATGGAATAAGAATGAACTGTACATCATCAGCATAGATATCACAAACCGGGAGTCAGAGTCAGCATACAAAAGTGACGACTGCCCAGGTATCATCGGCGCCCCATGTGTTCTTCGTGATGATCTTCGACGCGACCCTCAGCATGACGAAGAGAAACGACAGAGTCGCGAATACAATAATGACAGCTCGATACTCTTGTCGGTTATCCTGCATCGGCATCCGGCATAGCTGTTTTCCCAGGTGAACAAAGCCTGCATGATAATATTAACGACCAAACACATTGACGATCCATCAAGCACACCTTGTAACTCTTCCGCAGTGCATGCCCCAGTGACACAGTTGAACACATCGGTCTGAAAAGCCGGGTTATCACACATCGATCGGATATTCGCTTTCGTTTCGCCCGCCGAGTCCATCATCTCGAGAATACACGGTATCTGCACCCGTCAGTCTCACAAAGATATGAACAAACCTGATCACTATACTTACTGCACATGACGGTACATCTGACAGCGAAAACGCCGTCGTGAACACAGCCAAACAGAGAAGAAACAAAACCCTCAAGATGATCATTTTGAGGCACTGCAGGACGAAAAGACAGGAATACAGCGGGAAAAATCCCCCGGGCCCCAAGGTGTTCTTAACAAAGACCTCGCTAAGATTAGTCCAACTACGTTCCTGGTCTAGCCCCTTGATTCTGGGCCAGATCGATCCCGGCTCACCCGGACAGAAAACATAAAACTCACCTCTACCAGATCTGAGTCAAGGGTTTTATGTCCCCCCCTCTACCCGAGGAATGATTATAGCGCCCATCATTCCAACGGGAAGTCAAATCACACTGCGCCAAACCAAAACAGGCGTGTGATCGCGCGTACCCTGCTACGCTATGACGGGAGCTGACAGTGGCGTCGACGCCATTTGCAAATCTTGGGGACGGCTCGACGATGTTTCATTAAAGATGTCTTATTTTCTTTGCTTATTCCCTTAAAACCAACGAACTCGCATTCTCCTCGGAAGTCCTCAGTCGCCCAAACTTGCCGTCACAATCATCCCAGACCTCTAAAGCGATGTATTCATACTCCTTGCGCTTGGAATCAAAAGCAAAACTGATATTGCACGACGGTCCGCACCACTCTGAGCGATGCGTTTTGAAACGCCAGAAAAGTGATCTATCAGTAAACAACCCCTCGTGTTCGAACCATGTCTCCAGCGCGCGTTTCTTGTCTAGATGAATACTGAAGTTTTCCGTCTTGCGGTCTTTGCATTTTGCTAGCCAGTCTGTATGTGCTTTTTCGCTAAAATCAAGACGGATTTCCATCTTAAAGGACCGAAGATCTTGGCGGATTGCTTTGAGGGTTTGGTAGTGAAGCTCCCTCATGTTGATCCCATCAGCGTAGTCATTCTGATCAATGTGAATATCCAGATCTTTCAAGTTCGGAACGTCATTGAAGATCTTGAGCTCTCCGTCACAAAACCAGTGATCGTAATCTCGAAAAAGGTGTAATCGTGAGATATAAGCGAAATTAACGTTGCTTACAGGCGACGTATCACAAATCGGCCACAATCTATGTCGCCCAACAGCATAGCGACGCGGCCAGCAATAACCCCTTCGAAAAACATTTTCCGAGTACAAGATCGGCGTAGCTTCTTTATTAATAGTCCGACAAGTGAGTAAGACTTTTGGATCAATTTCAAGAGGACAGTCCCATGGTTCTTTGGGGATGAGACGGAACTTTTTAGAAGTGCAGTAGTGAAGTTCGGCGTAGGCCTTGGAGACAAGGAGGTGGCGGTAGATTTGGAGGCGTATCTCGGCTGGGAGGGTGAGGAAGGGGGATGTGCCACTGTCGATGATGTGACGCGATGAGGCCTTGCATTTTCGTGGCGGCATGTTTCTCCCGGATTGGGGTGAGGAGGGTGGAGGGTCTTGTTTGGGAGTAGAGTTTGGGTGAAGGAACTCGGTTATCAGCCGCTGTTGATCCATTTTGCCTCACTGATGCGATGGGATGAATGCATAAGAATTGGTATAGAAAGAAACGGTGTGAGCGTGACGGTGAAGAGGTGATCATCGTCAGCATAACAGGCAGCCTCACCAGAGCGGGTCATTGATCTTCCGGGCCAGTAATCTCACAGCAGGGTAGAGTATCAGGCCGCAATACCGTATCGCTATACCCATGCAGAGGAGAAGCATTTTAACTGATAAATACGTGTAAAATTAATCCATGACCAATGAAAAATTGCTCTTCAAGAAAGATTTCATTATTTCCGTGCATGAATTGACGAAGCTCACCAGAAGGAGAGAGGCTAGAAGCTTGTTGAGTTGGCATCCCAGTACCATAAACAGAGTCTTGATCATCACGACATCTCAGATGTCCAGTCTAAAAAGTCTATGCTGCACTCATTTCTAAACAAATACACTTGTTTCTGTCATGTTGTAATATCCCCAACTCCAACCTAACCAGCCATTTTTGTCATAACCTTAGTTGCGTCCTCGCTTTCCGCGTCCATTATCCCCATGTCCACCAGGAGCACCATGTTTCTGACGAGGTCGATCAGCGACCGTGTTCAACCCCCGCACACCTCTCAGTCCCATCTTGCTAGCCGTGCTCTTCTGAATGGTAGGCACATCAGGTGATCCCAGACCCTCACGCGCGTAAACGTTGGCCTGTCGGACGAGCTCCTCCTTGTCCCAGCGGAGAGACTTCATGTGACTGTTGTAGTAGCCCAGCCAAGCTTGGTAAACGCGGGATTTCTCGTCATCCTCCATCTTTTCGGCGACTGAGATGACGTCGCGGCTTGGTGAGAGATCGGCTTCGCGGGGGAGGAGGTTGATTTCTTTGAGGGAGTACTTGGGGAAGAAACCCTCTGCGTCGCAAACGATGAGGATTCCACGGCCTTCAGCGTCGGCTCGTGCTGTTCGGCCGAGACGGTGGATGTAGCTCTGCTTGTCGGCGGGCATACCGACTTGAATAACGGTGGTGACACCAGGGAAGTCCATTCCACGAGCGACGACGTCGGTAGCAACGAGAATAGCGTTGCGAGCAGTTCGGTAGTCGTTGGTGATTTTCGTACGCTTGTTCTGGCTCATGCGGCTGTGAAGAATTGACACGGGGGGAAGGCCGGGCAGATCCTCCAAAAGACGTCCGTAGAAATCAGCGATGGCAGCAGTAGGCGCGAAAAGAATCGCCTTGAAGGCCTGGCCGCGTGTCGCTTCCTCACGAATACAACCGACCATGGCGGGCGCAACGTCACCAAAGGTAGGGACCTGAACGAGGAATTGAGGAACGCGCTCGTGGGTGTTGGCTTCACCAGCGGGAATGGTCGAGATGAACTTGTAGCCCGGTGAGAGGACAAGACCAGCGACTTGCTCAACGTGGGGAGCGATGGTGGCGGAGAAAAGCATGCCTTGTCGGTCGGACTTGGCCTTGTCGGGAAGACGGCCGACAATATCGCGGAGATCTTTCATGAAGCCCATGTCGAGAAGACGGTCGGCCTCGTCGAGAACAAGAGTGTTGAGCTTGCGCATGCTGTAAACGATATCCTCGTTGGACATATGATCCAGAAGACGACCAGGCGTAGCGATGAGAATCTCACAACCAGCGAGAATAGCCCTCTCCTCACGATCCTTGTTCGTTCCTCCAATAGCAACCTGAACGCGATACTTGGGAAGTCCCTGAAGAACCTTCTTCGCCTCCGCAGAGATCTGAAGCGCGAGCTCACGAGTCGGTGAGATGACAAGCAGCGAAATGCCATCGCCGGCAGCTCTGTTCTGGTTAATCATAGTCTGCAGCGCAGGAATCAAAAACGCCATCGTCTTGCCGGTACCGGTGCGTGCCTGGACGAGACAGTCGCTGCGGTTCGGGGGGAGAAGTTCATCCATGGTCGCGGCTTGGACGGGCGTCATGAACTCAAACTTCATGTCGTTGGTGATGGTACGCACGATGAGTGGGTTGACCTTGTTGTTCTCCAACAAGCTGTCGAAGCGACGCGAGGTCGGTTCTTCAGTGAGAGGCGCGGGCGCGGGCGCAGGCGAGGGTGAGGCCATCTCGACATCCTCATTCTCAGTCTTGATCTTTGGGTTGCGAGGCTGGTTGCGCGGCTGGTTTGAGCGACCGCCGCCGCCGCGAGAGCTGAAACCTCGTCGATTGCCGCCGCCACGACCACCGCGACGTCTTGATCCGCCGTCCATCAGGAAAGAAGTGAATGTGGGCTGTTGTGCGAAAATTGCTGTGAGGGGAAGAAGTTGAGCGCGCGGGTGCTGAAGGATGTTGTTGATGGGAAGGCGAAGGCGCTGCATTTTTCTTTGTTGACCGACCTGGGATTTTGATAACGGGCAAAAAGTCTCTGCTCTTTGTAGTACAGCGCTAGACTGTAACGGGTAACGGGGCGCGGGTTAGGCGAGGGGCGCTAGACCTCATCGGGCAAGAGGCGATAAAGCGCTACACCTCCATTTTTGAGCACCCAGGCGCCCAGATGAAGAATAAATCTATTATGAATTTAGGGTGCCACAAGTCTAAAGTCTACTAAGTCTTAGAATATTATACTAAACTTACCTAAGTATTCTTATCTCTTAGGCTCGAGGTCCTAGATTTCGTTTCCCTATTGTTGCTGGTTAAAGAAAGAGAATGAACTTCAAGGAAGATGTTTTTCACTGCTTGTTATTTCACCGACTCGTGAGCTCGCGCTTCAGATCTCTGCCACAACTTGGTAAGAAACAATGTGAGAAAGTCAAGAGCATTTCATATTTAATTGAATATTGCATCGAGTTTAAATAATACTCCTTACTGTCTGCGCCACGTCAGGGCCATGATATCTCCTGATCGTGCGTACTATCTCCCCCAAGAGCCACTTATAGGTCTCACAACGCTCTTATAGAACGCCTGCTGTAACTCGTCCGTCGAGGCCCCTTCAAGCTCTGATTTGAGACATAACTCTGTTGCCCTCACATAATCTTTTCCTCTCGATCGCCCAAGCTTCGGGAGTGCCTTGCTCAGTATCCATTCCCGAAACGCAGCGGCGGAATGCTCGTAGTTCTCGGTCTGCACAGCCTCTTCATACAGCTGGATAATTGGCTTTTGGAGGCCAAGCTCAAGTAGTAGGATGCCGATACTATAGATATCATGCTTCATTGCGAAATGAGTCTTACCTGCTTGTCCTTGTTCATCTTCGGACGGCTCCTCAGGTACACCTTGAACTTCTTCATGCCGATACGGATTCGCTTCAAGATCATCTGTCACGCCTTCTGTTTGCCCTGGTGCTGAGATCTCTCGACTGTACTCGAAACCAGCGAGATAAGGCTCTTCATAAGAGATGTTTCCAGTGTTGTCCTGGAAGTACAGAATGTTCTCGCTACGTAGTCCCTTGTGCAGCCAGCCTGCCAGGTGCAAACACAACACCGCTCGCGTCACGCTCTTCGCGACTTCGAACCAGTCATCGAGGTAAATGTTGTCCTGGGCCCCCTCGAGAATAGTCTTCAGTGTTGTGTACTTTTTCCTTGGCATGCTGAATATGATGCCGTATCGGACTTCATCATCAGACGGTCCATCGCGTGTGATGGCTCCAATACAGTCCAATGTTCTGAGATCTTCAAGCCTTGAGCTCCATTTGAGAAGTCGCGCCAGATTCTTAATGCGATTGCCTGCCATCGCTCGGTACGTTGCTGCAGTGTGTCCAGGAGGGATATGAGAGCCATCGATCAGTTTCCACTCCACCAAGACATCCGTGGAGTTGGTTCCCTTCCGGAAGATACCAGTTGATCTTTTTGTTCGCTCATCGAGCGGTCCCGTTTCACGTAGAGACCTATTTTTCTCATCGACCTTCTCTGCATTCCGAGCACCAAGTTGAAGATGCAGCACCATGACCTTAAGAAGCGCTAGACTCTGCAGCATCGAATCATCTGGCGCACCTGCAGCAACTGCATTGAGTTTTGAGATGTTGAGCGATGAGAGTAAAGAATTCGCAACTTGCATGGCGACAGGATCGTTCTCAGGCGGTTTGAAGAATTTGCAGAGATCATCAATCATTGACTCGAGAAGCTCGAGTGTCTTTGTGATCTCGCCTTCTTTGAGAGCCCACCGCAGCTTTTCTGAGACCTTGGCCTCATCGCGCATCGCCTCAAGCTTTTGCGCCCACTCTTCACGCTCTTGTGAGTCCTTGAACGCCATCCGGAGCATCGCCCCAAGCGATGTCGCCGCCGAAATAGGGACATTCTCCGCAGATGCCAACGCTGGAAATTCTTGTGACAGTTCACCAAGCGAGTCCAAGAAGCCGTAAATAATGACAACGTACTTAACAGCGAGATCTCCATTCTCAATGAAGCGATCATCTTTCCAACAAGCTGCATCGGGCCCTCTGTCAAATCCCCAGTCTAAACCCCAGGCTTTGAACCGTGCGGCTTGCATTTCGAGGCGAGCCTTAAAGATAAGCGCATCGGAAGCTAACGTTTCGCCTTTTTGCCATACGGAAAATCCATCCACGCAGCCCTGGAAGATCTGGAGAAAAAGACTAGTCGCGCCGAGTGCGGTTCCAGCCGTACCAGTTGGATCAGCCATGACGACAATACCAGGAAACGTCAAATGTTGACACGAAGAGAAACGGGAGAGTTATGGAAGTAGGCCAACACGGATGTCCGGCACCACCACGATGAGGAAACCGGGGGGTTGAAACCAGCTGAGCTGACGCTGGGTATCATTGGCTATCATGTAGTGTGCCTCGTGAGGGGCAGTGCCGCCACTATCAATATCACTCAATAAATATCGAGCATTGTGACGAGCTAACTGAGCTAGTGAGGTGCGGCTGAAACAGCCATTTGATATTGCGTCTCAGCTCTGGTCTTCAAAATATGGACGTCCCCAATTGCATCTCCACTTGAGTCCCGAGGCTTCAAACGGGCCGCACCGTAGTGACGTTATCCAAGTCTGCACAATGGCGAGCGAAGCTAAACAACGCGACCATGATCTCTTATCATTCATGTCAACCTTTCTCATTACTCATCAAAGTCTCGATCTTTCCTTGACGCTCCTCAGCGTTCTAATTGACGACGCAAGTATCGACGTCCAAGTACGCTCCAACAAAGGCGGTTACTTCTCCGTCTGCCTTGCAAGGTCGAAAGATCTCCTTGAGGCCCGCTTCCTCAATCGCAACGATGACATATTGCCAGATGCAAGAAGTCTACCTGAACTTGTCGCCGTCAAGATTCCGCGGCCAGATGGTGATCTGAACAGTGCCCGCAGTCGCAAGATGTGGTCGTCCATGGCTATGGAGTTGCAGATCTTGCGAAACAAGTTTATCAAGAATCATCCGAATATCGTGCAATTGTTGGGAATTTGCTGGAAATCTGTCAAGGATGGAGTTTTGATGCCTTCATTTGTCCTCGAAGCAGCGGAAATTGACCTGGAAAAGTTCTTGGACAGTCCGAAAGCGCTGGAGTATCGCAAAGTATTGGGTCTTGCTGTTGATATCGCGACTGGGGTTCGGGCGCTACATGACGTGGGAATTATCCACGGTGACATCAAACCGGCAAACGTCCTCATCTTCAGGGATACCCAGCTGACATACGTTGCTAAGATTGCTGACTTTGGATCATCTCTACTTCGATCAGACATCAAATCTCCCATGAGGCTCCCTTTTGGTTCAGGGTTCTGGCAAGCACCTGAATGCCGAGACCATCTGGACGGTGACCAACTTACCAAAGCCGATATCTACTCTGTCGGCCTGGTTTTATGGCGATTACTCGCTGGAGATATGATGCATTTAATACTAGACGCAGTAAAAGACGATGGTCTGACGAGAGATGCGTTCTTTGAACAAATCAAACGAAATGATGAGAAGAGGATTCCAGCGCTGGTTTATCATTGTATTATGGGCATGGAAGATATCCTCGGCCCGGAGGAGAAAAAAGAGCCTTCGAGAAGCATGTATTCAATCCACAAGGTCGTTGACGACATGGCATCTATTATCATGATGACATTAATTGAGGCAAAATCTCGTTCCAGTATCAAATCACTGCTGGGGAACATGAGAATCGTCATGCATCAGTATCTCATTTGGGAGGAGTTTCGTGGATTGTACACCGACGACTTTAAAAAGAACGGACCTTCTAAGATGAACCCGCAAGAACAGGACATATGGCTTCAGCCAGGTAAGCCTCTTCAACTTCTCATTAAAGGATGGAGATTGATCAAACAGGTCTTGATGAACCGACTGAAGACGATGTCCAGAGAGTCCTGCGCTTGGGCAAGTCGATGGAGTGGCTGAACCAGTCTCTTCGTAATATCAAACTGGGTGGATCAGTCTCGGATATCCCTGGAATGGATCAGGTACCTGAGAGTGTTGCTGCTACTCATGTTGGCGAAACCTGGAAACGATGGTGAGTTCGTCATCCTATGGCTGACGTTTCTAATTTGGCTAGGCGGAAGCTAAGAGATCCGAGACCCGATGAGGCGATAACTATTCGGCAGGGAAAAGCCGTTTTAGAGGTGAGTGTAACAATACTCAGAATCTTAAGCATCATCTGATCTTGTGTTCAGGCAGATTCTTCCATGGGAACGCTCAGGGTTCTACCACCAGAGATCATAAGTAACGTCATGCGAGAAGTAAAGAGAGTCGCGGAAGACCTTAAGGAAGAAACAGCTCGTCGCACAGAAGCAGCATGGCAGTACGCAATGTTCTATCTCCGAACTATTCAGCTGCACCCCAAAAGCCAAGGCAAAATCGATGAATCTCTTTCACTGCTTCTTCAAGCAGCAGAAGGAGGGCACATGGGCGCTCGCGGGATTGTCGGCCACCTATACGATTCTCTGGAGAGCGTGTTCCCGAGGTCGAGAGAAACAGATCTGGCCTGGTTGCGAGATGGTGTTTGCCACGGCAGTGAGACTGCGAAGCGCCGCCTACAGTCCCTGGACCCAGAGTTATATACCCAAGCAATCGACCTGCTGCGTACACGGTACTCTGGTCTTGGACTTGAAACCCCGCCGCAATACTGGGATCAGGAGACACTCTCGGATGACGAACTATTCCGCGAGACTCGAATCCGTCACCGAATCGGCATGGACGCTAATCAAGAGCAAACTGTACTTCTCTGTGCAGCGTCCAATCGTCTTGAGCTCTTAAAACAATTGACAGGCCATGGCTTTGTCAATGTCAACCACGTCAACGAATGGAATGAGTCTCCTCTTCTATGGGCTTCAAGAGCAGGGCATAGAGACGTTGTGTTTCATCTGTTGGATTGCGGTGCTGATCCCTCGGTCGCTAGCGACGAAAGGACTATTCCACTTCATTTTCTTAGCTCCTTCGACGATGAAGATATTGTTGAAGTGTGTCAACGAATGATTGAGGCTGGTGCAGACCTAGAAGCTCGTTCCAAGGCTGGACATCGCTATCGAAGAGGCCTGGATTCAACATACGGTGATGTTGATGGAACGCCATTGACATGGGCTGTCGCAGCAAATGACAGAGTCGCAGCCCAGGCCTTAGTCATCTCTGGTGCTGATCCATTCGATCTTCCCGGTCTGGAGATTTCATATTCTGATACCTTTGGTGGCATGTCACACGTCTCACCCGTCTGGTTCGCTGCGATGAACATCAATACTACATGCTTGAGATCCTCCTGCATAATGTAGCGAAAGAGAAGATCAAGGATTTCCTCAACACGTACCGGAGAAAGTTTGGGTCGAATGACATGTCCGGACAGGACAACTCCATTATCGCTTGGTGTGTAACGTATGCTGCTCAAGGCATAGGCAGAAGAATCCTTTTGCATGGTAAACAACACCAAGAAGCATTTATCAAGACTTTCGATATGTTGATGGGATACGGGGCTGATACAGACGACGTCCATCGTCTGGCTGTTCAACATGGACAGCCGTTCGTGCTGGACTATCTTCTCGGGTCTGGAAAGATACCGAAGCCAACACCACGGAAGTGGATGGAGTTTATCCTCATTGCGGGGGCCACCCAAGACTGGATAACCTTTGATGTCCTGCTTCGTCACTCGCAAGCACATGATCTATCCTCGGAACAGTGGCAGCTTTACTATGCGTCTTTCAAAGGTTTGCCAAATAATATTGAGTATCTAGACGTGTTCAGGAAACACAGAGATCCCAAGGTAGATTACTATCTTCACTACACCAAAGCCCTCATGAGCGGAAAGTTCATACTCGCCCGTTGGTTCTACGACACTGGTTTATGTGACCTCACCCAACGAGTTAGCACATCAGACGAGACAATTCTGGGCTTACTACTCCGTCGCTGTAAATCCTACTCAAACGCTATTCTTCAGCTCGAACAAGTCTTACAGCTGGATCTCCCCAATTCTTGCTTCTGGGATGTATGCAAGATGTCTGATTCCAACTTTACTGCGCTTCATCAAGTTGCATATTTCCCCGAGTATCAGACCAGCAGTACTATGGCCAACACAGCGCTGAGACTGATCGTGCAGCGGTGGTATGAGCCAGAACATCTCAACGCTCAAGTCGCAGAGGGCGAGTTCAAAGGGAGGACGGCACTGCACATAGCTGCACTGACAGCCAACCTCGGAGCCGTTCGGTACTTACTCCAAGAGGAGGAAGAGTCCCTTGATCTTACACTTCTGGACTGCAACAACTTCAGCATCGTGGACACGGCAGCATGGGGATTAATGAGTCAACAAGGTCGCATTAAATTATGGGATCTCCCTACAGAATACCACAAGTCTGCTGATTTAGATCACTGGCGAAATGTCATGGAGATCCTCGTGCGGCTGCTGAAAGCTGGGGCCAAGCCCAATAAGATTGGTCTTGCTGTGACGAGGACAGAGGCGGAGAAGATCCAGGTTTTTGATCTTGAGAAGTTTAAAGTCTTTACTGTTCCGTTTTGTAAGTCTTGTTACAGCATGTATGAGCTTGAGGATGTCACTGACTTGTGATAGTATTCTTTGGAGACAAGTTCCCGAAGGAATTGGGAGAGGAGAGATTCTGGGTTGAGGTTTCGAAGCTGAAGGTTGATCAGTCGTTTTTTATTGCGACTCCGGAGAATTTGAGTGATGAGGAGAGGGAGGCTGGAGTTATGACGAGGGTCGCGACTTTCTACTAACTAATTAGCACGGTCAGGTCTTTTAGTGTTTGGTCGTCATTTCTTTGAGTTGCAGTTGCAGCCAGAGCCGAAATATAGGGAGAAGAAAAGAAATTTTGGGGTGGAATCTCATTAAAACTAAAACGTATTAGGTCTACTTGCTATGCGCCTCCATGCAGACGAGAAGACGCACTGAATCAAGTGGCTATTGGAAACATAAGGTCTAGGGACAGCATGTCTGGTTCAGTCGGCCACGCCGCAGCATCTTGGAACACTTGATATTCTAGTGTGAATGGCAATCTCAGCGCAGAGTATCTGTCCCTTGGAGGAACCTGGCGATAACTCCCATGCCGTTGTATTGAAGTTCTTTTAAGTATCTCCAACATCAAAAGCCAGCGCTTTCCGCAGCCCGTGCCACATGACGGATCGTCGCACCAGAGCACACTCTTGGTATTGTCGTTGAAGATAGGATGCTCGTCTGTATCGAATGTAAGGTTGGAAAGCCACCCAAAGCTATCCGGGCCAGTGTTCCTGGAGAACATCACAAGCTCAAGAACAATGTAATCACCCTCGTAGAGCCAAAAGTAATGTGCCAAGCAATAGCGACATTGATAGCTGTTGTTCGGACACCCGACATTTCGACCGTATGGAGCCTCAAGTTTGTGAACGGGCACCCCAGAGGCTGGGAAGCAATTACATTTGTCTGATATCATACACGAGACGATAGCGTCGATCTGCGTTGGAGCATGTAGACAGAGCTCTTTGGCAACCCCCTCCTTCAGCTGTTTTAACAGATTCGCCTGCAGTGCTGGCATTCCCGGGAATTGTCGTTGATTGATCTTAACCATTGGGAAAGCCCTAGTGTAGTCAATGGCGTGTATGCCTTCCGAGTATGACGTGCGGATGCTTGGCTGATATCTCGTGACGTTTGGAGATTCCTCATCAACTTGGACACTCGCAACACAGTGCTCAGGATCTCTGCAGCGAACATGTATTTCTTCGTTATGATTCGGCTGCAGCTTTGCCGAGACTTTGACATGCTTGCAAAGGTCAAAATGGCCCAGCAACCCCACACAGATATTGCCTTTTTCGTTTCCCTGCGGGAAAAGAAGTTCAGGGTGGTTTTGATTGCATCTAGCACAACGGATAGGTTGCCAAAGCCTCCGTAATCGCCATTCCAGCTCACCTGTATCGAACAGATTTCTGCAAGGTTCGCACAGTGACCTTCGCAGGAAGATCCGTTTGATGAGCCGAAGCTGGTCACATGTTGGTCCAATGATGCGGTGAGTCTCTGTTGCAAAGTACAGGACTTTCCACTGAAAGTCTTTAAATTCGATATCTTTTGTCAACTCTCGCAGGATCTGACATGTTTGGCGGACCATGTAGAGAGAGTTATGAGGCATAAATCGCATGATATGGATTAATAGCTCTTGGGGGAGCTGTAATAATCTGGACCCTGAGGTTTGTTGGTGTCTCAGCTTCAGAGGCTTGAGAGGTGCAGGAGAATCTGTATCATCTGGCAGTGATGCTTCCAAGTGGACCGTTTCTCCATTCTGAGCTTCCAGAAGAGGGACCTCAAGTGTGCCCTGCCTGAGTCCGAGTTGGTCAATAGTGCGTTGAATCCAGGATGAAGAATACTGTGGATCGAATCTGAGGTAAGTCATGACGGCGTTGTTCAGCGTACTCTAGGACAGTTGAAGTCAGTTGGAGGGAAGAACAGATAAGGTAGCTAGGAGAGGTCAAATGCAGAGTGAACATGTTTTATAATTTTGCCATCGTTGTCATGCGGCCACCTGATTTGCCAGTCAGAAAGTCTAATACCAGGAACGTGTCAAGAAAGATCATATCATAACAGAGTTTTTATGCGCGATGAATAAAAATTTATGTCAACATCATCAAGTGAATCAACTCTGCGGGTTACCCCATAGCCCGAATTCTCAAACTTTGTATAAGGTCAGCGAAGTACCACCTCCATAAGCTGAAGACATGCAGAAGTTCTCTACAGTCAAGAAGCTTCCCAACACCCACTGTGAGCATGTCTTCGATTGGGATTTGTAAGCTTTATATGCCCGTTCAATGATCGAAAGTAACTGTGCACAAGTCGACTCTCGCGTGCGATCAATCTTTGATCAACTGAGGAGATTTTGCTCGATGGCACTCGGCTAGATGATGAGATTTGAAAATGAGAAAAGAGTGCTGGTCGATTCATTCAAGCTTGGTGAGAGAAGAAAGTTCGGGACGTCAATTAAGTTGCGCTGCCAGAGTCCGAATGTTGGGAGAGTGATGAACTTATGATGAGACCTTACTAAGGCTAACTAAACTCAATTCATATAAAAATGTCAAAATCTTAGTCCCAAACATACAAGCCCATCATAAGCCTTACCAAATGTTTACCAAATTGTTCTAAACAGGTCATAACATTTGCTCTTTAATTACTGAGGGAACTCCACCAAGTTTATCAATGATGTACCTCTGGTCCAAGAATCATGTGCTGGGTTGGGTTATCGATAACGGATCACGATGGCCTCCTTCCTTCCCAATGTCGGATCGGAGCTCTTGCCCATCAACAGCGGGCTCAACGGACATCCTTCCCATATCATCAGGAGAATGAATCCTTCCCAAACTGCAGTGATGGAATTCTTAATTACGTCGACGAGAATGTTTGACTTGTCGATCTTCAGCCTTCCCAACAACCACAGCAGCAGCAACAACAGCAACAACAACGATGTCTGTCTGGGTCACCGTCCTCGATACCGCGGTGAAAGTGGTCACCGTGGTGGCCTACGCCTTCACCTCGGTGCAGTTGGGGTGGAAGTTTGTGCAGTGGTGGGGCAAGGAGAGGCAGCAGAAGGAGAAGGATGGTACGAACTCAGATCCATACTTTCGCAATGGACATACTGACCACAGGCAGAGTCAGTTATGATGGAGATGGGGCTTATGCCCAGAGGGCGGTTTGGGGACCGCATGAAAAGGCAGGCGGAGGAGGCTTGGTTGGCGGAGTTCGGCCCTGTCTTGGAGGAGGCGAAGGCTGCGGCCCGGAGGGAGATCCAGGCGGAGGTTGAGGGTCTGGAGGGTAAGCTCGGGGCCCAGGAAGGGCTACAACGACAGTGGAGACTGCGCGTCTCCAATGTGGAGGACAGGGTGACTCGGCTTGAGGAGATGGGCCTCCTTGGCCGAATTGAAGAACTCCAGCGCAATCTTCCCGCCGGTCTCTCCCGTCGGCTTACCACCCTTGAGGGGTCACTACCCTCTATCACTCATCGCCATGGCTAGGACACAAGCCATCCAAGTGTTGAAGGAGACAAATCACGTTAAAAAAACCCCGTGGCGGGGCAAACCACGTTAAACACCCCTGGATTAACGAAGAAAGAGAGGGAGGCATCGAACTAGTCAGGCATCTGTCGCTTGCGACAGTGTAAGACCTGGCTAGCCCGGTCCGCGGGTCTGTAGGTCAGGCGCTTTCACCGATCACTGGTCTCTTCATCATTCACCATGACCATGTCGATCAAGCGCACCTTGTCCGGGTCCAGTAGCCAGCATAACTCTATCAATTTTGCTGGTGAAGCTAAAGCAGCCCCATTACCGAGTTGTTCCCACACAAACACAACAACAAATCGGTATAAAAACGATGCCTCCACTACACTCTCCCTCACTCCTTGGCACTCTTCATCAGACATTCTCTACGTCTTCGAGTCGTCACCGAGTACACCTTCTTTCCAACTTTGTCGTTGCGTCGAAACATTGAGTCACAACTTGACTTCCGCAACTCGATCATTTCAGCTCCAACCATACGCGAGCTTACAACAATCCACTACAACCAGCAGAACAATTGTCACGGAGGATGGCAAGAATGAGCCTGCTCCCCCGTGGACACGAAGCCAGTCATGCTACCGCGTCTCGCCACTTGGGTTCGGCGTCCGCCTCATGGATCGTGAGGCCGGCATCAGACACGAGTGTCCTCGTACGCCACGAACGACAGACGCCCGCAATATCAACATCGGCAATGCCTCCCAATATGCTCATTTCGCAATTGACATCCGCACACTCCTCCATTGCAAAGACCTGCTTGAGACAAAGATTGCAGCCATGCCAGTCAACACTCCTCCATTCGGTCAGACCGTCGCATTCTGCCATCAAACCATCAGCTCTCAAATTCATTATCTATCACAACAGCGACGCCCCTGAGCGTATGTTCTCGGCCAGGTGCCTCATCGCCCGTTTCTTATATTGGCGCTATCTTCCCGCGGTGGTGGTATGTGTCGAATTTTGTCGTTTGTGGTGGGTCGGAGGGCAACAATTCCACAGCATGCTTCGAGCGTCTTGACCCTCCCTGGGTGGTGTGACTCAGGTATCTCCTTTTTGATATTGCTGGGCTGCTTCTACTTTCCTCCAAGGAACGGACCAATTGCTGCCCATGGAATCGCCTGTGGCTTTATCGGCATCCCTTTTCATGCCTGGGAGCCAAAGGTTCTTTGCGTTCTGGCAGTCTCTGTCCTTGCGTACCAGGAACCGTCATCTCCAACGTTAAACATCGGCGATCCTCCGGATTTATCACATACCTTGCCCCAACCGTAGCAAGCTGCTGGCCCAAGGCCCCCGACTGCCGACTACAACTTCACGGTAGATCAAACTAAACTATGTTGATGACATATATTCCCAATCAGCACTGACGAGTGTCTACAGAGACGACATGCAGAATTTGAATGCAACTCGCAAACGACCTCCGGGTCGGCGTCTCTCACGAAGAATCGCCGACAAAGCTCCAATCACCAGAGTATCTATCACCAGTCACCGGGAGACCACACGGGACAATTGACATTGGAGAGGGACTTACAACACCACCTCAGGATATGCTCGCAGGATAGTCACTTCACAGCGACCAGCCTCGTACGACTCTTTTCGACAATGCTTCATACTACACTGCTGCGCGACATTAGTCAGACAAGCTACAAGTCTCACCTTACAACCCTTTCACCTACAAAGTTCAATCTTCCATCATCAACAGCGCTCAGCGATTGAGTAAATGGCGGCAGATCGAAAGAGGATTCGGGGCCCTGGAACGGAGGTCAGGGAGCATTCTCGCGAGACCAGTCTTATTAGCGCAAGAATTCTCAACAGGACCTCGTCGGTACGATCAACTCAATATGAGAAGCGATTTCCTTGCAACCTCATCATCAGGCTCAGTACTCTCAATGTCAACGTCCCCGCCGACCTCACCCATAAGTTCAGCCACCTCAAACTGGCATTCCCGTGATCACCACCGAGGGGCAACTCGGAGCTTCCGTGGCACCCAAAAGAGCTCGGAGTAGATGGCAGCCCCCACGATCGACACTGAGAACAAGGTCTGCTATCACCATTGCAACCATCGACACCATCGACACCATCACCTCCGTCACCTCCGTCACAAGAAGCAATGATGATAGCTACAGAACCAGCATCAGTAACCTCTGTGTCTACTCGCCATTTCTTGAAACATTCAAGTCGGTGACAGATCCGTGGTAAAAATATTCTAGGCGAGTCTCGCCCTGCCAGCGTGAGCAATACCTATTCCGAACGTTCATTCTCTCTGCCAAGGTTGAAGGCATTGACCATCACTTCTCTCCCATCTTCACCCCTCAAGCCCCCATCAATAAAGCCTGGCGATTGAAGAAGTGCAGCGGCTCGGAAGGGGGTTTGGTTCCTGGAGACAAAGGTCAGCCACTTCATAACACCAGTTTTGTGGATGCAAACGTTCACAGCATCATTCTCTCGGTGAGATTGACTCCATAGAGCAGGTGTGCGCTCAGAACCTCGTCATCTGGCTCAATGCTGTCAAGCCAAGTATTCTCACCAACACTGCCCATTGCCTGAACCACCTCAACTACGAAGTATGAACGGCATCAAAAATCGCCGTACCAAATACACCAGGTCCATTGCTTTTCATCGTCAAATATTTGACCGGGCCAACACACGCCAACAACAGCAGCAACACGGCTAAGTGTGTTGGAGGCTTCTCCTCGACACCACAGAAAAGGCTCCCACTTTCGCCCTTGACCGTCGTCGCTCGCCTGGTCACCTTGTCCAAGCACGGGGTGAAGTATGCTCGGGGTGGATGGGCAAAGCAGAGGAGGACAGACACTAATCCGTCCTAGGGGCTCTCGTGCCCATTAGCCAGACCCCCTTCCCATTTCTTTCTCAAACTGCAGCAAGGGGCCTCTTGACAACACGATGAAAATCTTTGACTCGTTTCAATTTGGCCTTGACAACATCCTCAGCAGCAGCAGCGACAACAACAAAATCACATCCCTGCCCACCTCCATCTCCGGTTCGGAGCGCCTCACCCATCTCAACGGGTTGGCCAACCCCACTTCGATTGAGACCAAATCCACGGTGTAGCAATCCGTTTGGAACGCCCCAGAGTGAACCAAAGGAAGAGAGGCCAGGCACCTGTCGCTTGCGACCACCAGCACCAGCGGCACCATCATATCACCATCATGCCACCACCACCAACAGCCATGGGAGACTTAATCACGCAAAGGGGTTTGAGTGGCTCCCAAAGGTCTGGAGATGGCTTTGGGGCCACCCCATGAAAGCTGGTATGAACATTTCAACGCTTAAGAGAAGTATTAACATTACTTGGGGGAGAACGAAAAGTGGGCGAGGGAGTTGAAGACGCCCCAGGGCCCGGTGGAAACGATGACGACGACAGCGACGACAGCGATTCAATCAAGGCTAGACAGGCGCTCAAAGAGATCCAGCGCCTCAAGAAGGAGATCGGTGCCCTCAAATGTCGGCATAAGGCCTACACTGGCGTCTGTTCTGTTTCTAGCTGTGATGCTCGTTCTGTGTCTGGCTCTGTTCGCTCTGTGTCTGGCGCCGGGCCCAGCTCTCAGTTGCCAAAACAACACACCAATTAATATCTACAACTCAGTTTTGGACAGCATTGATATACCCAATGATGACGAAAACAATGACTAGAAAGGAGCCCCAGCAGCTCAAAAGAATATTTGGGTCGCTGGGGTAAGGGGGAATTTCGAGGTGCGAACGGAGGCAGTCGAGGCAGACAACTGCCCTCCAGAAGGGCATCAACAACCTCCCTCTCCGGTACGAAAGGCCTCTCCCATCTCGAACGGAGTCCGGCATCGATCCCACGTCAACCACCCCCTCCTCGACGAACAATAGACATCACTGGACTGAACACAAACACCAGCAGCGCCAGCCCAAAGTCACCACCAGAATCACACCATCACACTGCCATCCACACCACTCTCGCCGCCGCCGCCGCCAGCAACCATGGGAGACGCACTCACCAGACGGAGATCCTCGCCCTCGCCGTGAAGTACGCCTTTGACCTTCGCAGAATATGGGTATACGTCAGGAAGAGAGAAAGGCGGCCAAGAGCGACAGTATCAAATCGATCAAAGAGGCCAAAGAGAGTTTGATGATTCGGAGTTGGACAATTTGAGGTGTGAAGCGGGGTTTCGCCGGTTGGAAATCCGGCTGGTTTTGCATGACAGATAAGACGCTCCTCATAAATCAGTCCAGGGTCTTCCGGACCCGGCTCGACGAGTTGGTCTGACTCCAATTGCGTCGCCGCCGCCGCCGCCGTTACCATCGTCGAATGATGAAGAGACCCAAAGATCATGGAACCAAGACACGGCAAGTCTTGTACTCTCGGGTGCCCCGATGCATCATAGCACAGCTGCCTCGGGTCTACGGTGTCCGTCCGCGGTGACCCTGATTTCGGTTGCTCGATGCTTTTATGACGTGCTGCGCACCACTACACGAAGTCCACACTGGCGGATTGAGGGTGGAACGGATGAAAGTCACGTCTCTCAGCATCAGAAAGAGTCAAAAGTTTACTGTACATCTAGGTAGAATAATATAATACTTGTTTGTTTCATCATAAGGTTTATGCTCGATAGACTAAAGTTTGTCAGTCTTTTACGCACTTTACCTAAAACTCAAGATGAAAATGCAGCCTCAGAAATCATCTTTCTGAACATAAACTTTACGTTGTATTGTGGCAAAGCTTTTGGAGTGGAGGCCTGAATTTATGGTAACATTCCCTTTGAGCTTGGAACACCAGACGTTTGAGGAGACATCATTTTGGGAACTTGGACTCCCGCGGTGGGCCTGGTATCAAGGACTATATCCGTGAATTGAAGGCAGGATACCAAGCGAGCTTTATTGACTCTCAAGCCGAAATTTAAGCCAGTGGGATCAGGAAGTCAAAACCTAAATCATCCATTCACAGCCCCAGAAAGCATTGTCTTCAGTAGGTTGACTGAAACTTTATAACGCATGGCAATTAGATATAAAGCCACGTCCATATCTTCGAATCTCTGACTGTTCTTTCATCCAAATACTTACCCTTTCCAAGTAACGACACCAAGATTAAAAATGTCTCACCTCGAAGTTCTTGATCTTATCATCCTTATTCTGGAGGGGTTACTGTGCATCGCTACCATATGCGAGTCGGGGTACAAGATCTATAAAGAGTACAAGTCTTACATGGAGGACGGAAAAAAGAGAACGAAGGTCAGTTCGAAGCTGTTAGCTATCTGTGACACAGACTAATATTGCCTACAGAATAAAATGATGCGGGATTGGGATGGTCCGGACGACGAGGATATGGATATGGGCTGGGGAGCAAACTCCTCCTGGACACCACCTGCCTACTATTCTGACAACCAGGTAGCTGTGCTCGATGAAAAGGAGCTAGATGAGCATGAGCTCGAATGGGAATTTGAGTTGGACAAGATGGAGCGCGAGGCAAGACGAATTCTTCCTAGTGGCTTGCCTCATGGGAAGCCAAGCTACAATATCGCGTCAAAGATCGTGTAGGCCATGAAATTTTTGACACATTCACTACATACTCTTCAATATTAAAACACAAACCGGCATGCTTGAACATACTGTAGATTTGTGCCCAGTTCTGGAGGATCTGACGGCGGATGACGACAAAATAACCTCCAAATATTACAAGAGTTATTCAGTGTCTGGGTCTGCGTCCCATATTTAATGCCTTCTCTTGAAGAAAATACCAGACGAAAAGCTTATACCCAGCTTCTTCAGCCCCAAGATAATGTCGAAATTGTACTCCGTAGCTGTTGTGTTACTTGCAGTTAAGACTTGCCGCTGGGAGCTTAAATCAGCAGACGGAACTTAGATAATTTACAGAATAGAAAACGCACAAAAGTTAAAAAATCTCTTGAGGAGTAATTCATTATCACCTGAAGTCATGCAAGAAAATCATTCTTATTAATAAAGGCCCTGACACCTCGGAACCTCCCCTCTACTTCTTTTCACCACCAGTCTCCCAGCTACGACTTCGCAAAATGGAGAAGATTCTGGCCAACACCCACTTGGTGGGTAGAAGTTTCTTTGAGCAATTTTACTGTAGAAAAAACTCAGTAACGACGTTAGTCTCTCCTCAGGTTTGGTACGTTGAGCCCGGCTACCATGAGTGTTACATAGTCGGTGAGGCATACAAGAAATCCTCAAGCATATGGGACCGCGCACATGTCGTCGTAATCGATATTCCTCCTGGTTCAGAATTAGGCTACGAAGAAGGTGTGGAACAACTTTTGGATCTTGCCAGGAACGTGTTCCTATGCCAACCTACAAGACTCTTCCTGTTCGGTCTGTTTGAGACGGGCAAGCAGAGGGAGTTTTGGCTCTTCGACAGGTCTGGAGTCTACCGATCGGGGTTGTTCGATGATAAATGTAACGTCCAAGAGTTGCTTGATGTGTATGGAAAGATGACTGAGCTTGAGCTTGGCATGAATCCATTTATCAAGCAAGAGTTCGGTGGACCCCAGTATATCTACATCAAGGGTGATAGGTCCAAGATGGCGCCTTACGACTCCGGTCACAGCAGGGGATACAAACTCGTCCTCGACAAGGAACCTCTCTCATACCCTGGCGATATTGTCAGCGTAAGGGCGACTTTGTATCGTGCCACAGACCAATTCAACAACGAGTAGTCGTCAGATTTTCAAGAGTGAGACAAAGCCAAGATGAAGAAAAGTTCCTGCGTCGAACTAAGGAGCGTAATGTCTGGGGCATCACGCCTCCCATCGACTATCAATTTATGCATGCTAGGAATACAAGTATATCTTGTATAGTCATGCCCCCCTTTGGTCGCCCCATCACCCACTATCACCCTGTCTTGGAGGTTCTCGAATGTATGCGTGACACGATCAAGGCTCACCGATCGCTGTATATAGATGCCAAGATTCTTCATCAGGATATCTCTCTCCACAGCATTTTCATCGCCAACGCCAAAAAGAACAACCCAGACGCTTCCAAAGGAATTCTCATCGCTTTTGACACCGCCATGGACGTGGAGATCGAACCCGAAAAACCCTACCGGTTGGATGGAAGCAAGACATTCATGGCCATTGAGGTATCGCGCGGCAGCGGCGATCGCGTCCTGCATACATATCGCCACGACCTCGAGTCTTTCCTCTACGTGTTTCTATTCATAGCAATCGGTGGGCATCGTAGGTTACCTGACGAAAGTCGATTGAGGCTGTGGCAGGTCGGGTTCATGAACTGGCCCGAGATCGCTGAGAAGAAGAGAAAGGACATTTCCAGCAATGGCAACTTTGCCGCGATCATTACCGAGTTTCGCCAAGAGTTCAAGGGTCTAGAGAGTCTGGCTTATACACTCCGCGATATGCTCTTCTTCCATGATTGTAACGAGTTCTTTACAGGTACGGATATGGACTACGAGGCTACGGAAAAGTTGTATGGTGGCATGATTAGCGCTTTTGAGAAGGCGGTCATTGAGAATAGAGAGTGAAGCTATGGATTGTTACAAATAGATATTAAGCCTAATAATACCATCATCACAAGTTGCGAGAGGAGAAGAATTGCCAAAATCTAGTAGGGTAGGCCATAAAACTTAAGACCTAGCCCCTAAGAAATAAAAGGATTTAGCCAAGTTATCCTAAATTTAGAGAACCTTTTGATAAGTTCATCTTGGCATCCTCTCTTGGAGTGCACTAAGACTCTGTTAAGCAATTCAGGCTGACGCCCGTCATCCTTCCTCTCTTCCCTGAACACGAAAGACTACGGGGTAAACAGACATTTGATCTCTCCTCCAATCATGAAACCCTGATTAATCCTCATCCCGGGTAATCCAGTTTTCTCACGCCGATCCCTGAACAGAAGTCCCATCAGCGTTATCGTAGCGTCACGCTAGGGGTATTCCTCCGTCAGCGATCCACCAAAGGGGGTGTCTCGTATTCGGATCTCGGGAATCTGACAGACTAAAATCTTGGATAAGCGAGGTAATCAATCCAGTATTTAGTATCTAGCACGGTCTCAATTGTCTTGGGTTCTTGAGAGCTCATTATCACAATGTTCCGAGAAGCTGTGTACAGTGTCGCGGGCTTTGTCCTGCTTGCCTACGCGGCAGAATGGATTCTCTCACTGTTCGACGATCCAAGGGAACCTAAGAGACTGCAGTCTAAAATACCACTCTTTGGTCACTTATGGGGTATGATGAAGTATAGTTCTGGCTACCATGGGATCACAAGGTACTTCAAGACCGCATCGCCATCAATCATGCTAATAGGTACAAAGCAAGCAAGCAAACGAGGAAATGTACACAGTCGCCATCTTCAACACAAAACTCTACATCGCCAAAACATCCCGTCTCATCCCCCTCATCCAAAAGAATTCCAAGACCCTCTCCTTTCGACCATTCATGCAAACAGCCGCTAAACTTATGGGTGATGCGAAACCCGAGACCTTTGAAGTCTTTGGCACGGAATGGGTTGATTCGTTTAGTCACGCACATAAAAATGGTCTTGCTACGGGGCCTTTTCTCGATGAGCAGAATCTTCGAATGAGAGATCGTGCGTTGATCGACATTGAACAACTTCTTCCGAAAGAGCAAGATGGTGTTTCAAAGATTAACTTGCTGGAGTGGGCGCAGTATGCTGTTGTGCAGGCTAGTGCTTGTGGAATCTTTGGTGTTGAACATCCTTTTCTTGATCCAAAGGTTGACCAAGCGTTTTGGTAAGCCTCTCATCTCTCTCTTCTAATTTCTAGACTAATTTGCTAGGAAATGGCAATCGTATCTCCCCCTTCACATGGTGAACCTCGACATCACCGGCAAAGGCTACGCCGCACGCCAAATTGTCTTTGACGCTTTCCGCAAGTATAACAAGAATCTCCCCAGCGACGTATCCTTCATCTACAAAGAACGTCTTCGATCGATGCAAGAAGCTGGTATTGATGATGATGACATCTGCAAACAGCAAGCTACTTTTGGAACTGCTGCTTTTGCCAACACTGTTCCGATTATGTACTGGACTATTTATGAACTCTTCTCTCGACCTGATCTTCTGGAAGAGGTACGAAAGGAGGTTATTGAGCAAGCTGTCAGTGGAGATAAGGATACTGGTTTCAAAGTCGATGTCGCTGCTTTGAAGACTAAATGTCCCTTGACATTATCTGTGTTCCAGGAGACTCAAAGACTACGACACGTACACGCCAACATCCGCAAAGTCACAGAGGACACCCTCCTCGATGGCAAATACCTCCTCAAAGCAGGCCACTACGTGATGATGCCAGGCCAACCCGTCCACACCAACACGTCAACATGGGGTCCCACCGCCGATCAATTCGACCCGTATCGCTTCACCAAAGACACATCAGACCGAAAAGCTAGCAGTTTTGTCGCTTGGGGCGCACCGCCTCATCTTTGCCCAGCGCGCCAGTTCGCCACGACTGAGATTCTCATCGTCATTGCTCTTCTTGCTGTGAGGACCCATATTGCGCCTGTGAAAGGGGAGTGGGTGAAGAATCCGGCGCTGAATACGGGGGATATGGCGACTGTTTATACGCCGAAGAAGAGTATTGAGGTGGAGGTTAGGAAGAGGAATGGTTGGGATGGGGATTGGAGTTTGAGGATGGGGGAGAGCAAGACGAGGATATCTCTTGCTTCTGGTTAAAATTGCCTCATAATCATCTGTACGTAGACTTAGAATAGACGCTCCTAAAGAATAAAAAGATTTAGGTAACTTCATATGAGTTTATGGTACCGTTGCTGAGTTTATTGCATATCCCATATCAAGGTCTGATATTTTCTTGTTCCCCGAGGGTAGGGTCTTTGCAATGTGAGGTTTTCGTGTGTAACAAAGGCACAATGAACCGAAAGATTAATCACGCAGAATAAGCATCAATTTTCGCCGTTACTCACATCTTCATACAAAATGTGAATCATGTGCAACATCATGAGTCACCGCGTCAGTGGTAAGCTGACTCTCAAGGTCTGCAGACCAATATTCGGATTACCTTGGATCGGCCGCCCGGTAATTCCGAGCTGAACATCTCACACGACACGAAAATCACCGAAGATCTTCAAATACCCACTAAAAAGTCCCGGGAGTCATTCGGGACGCCTTATGAGGCTGAAAATTGTGGTCATTGCCTTGATTCTCTGGCGCGGTTGCCTGCCGTGAGAGGGAAAGAAAAGGTCTAGCTGGAAATGAAGCTGATGTAATAAAGTCGTCTAAGGCCCTACTAATTTTGTCGAAGCTTGCCTAATCTCTTTTGTCGAGTAAAATCAAGGTCGCAGGTTTTCTTACCGGCTTTCGACTGTAGCCAATGAAAATTGCCTCGTCGATGCGCGATATCCACTTTTGGGGGCTGAGTAATTGATTCATGCAGGTTCGATGAGGGGTCACAGACGCAAGACGTAGTGATTAACAAAAGAGCTGCCTTGGCTGAGGCACCGTAAGCACCGACTATTTCAACCTCCCTCGCCTCAATCTCGTTTCTGTGCCTCTCGTCTTGAACTCGAAACAAATAAATCATCCACATCTTATAGATTACTATCTTATCATCTTCAGCTGCCAACCCTGGACCGCCAGGATGACAATCGACCAGGATCCCATCCTCACTAAACTCCGCGATGTATCCCTTTCCGCCGTAGAGAACGCGGTCAGCACGCATCACATTCCAGAACAAGAACATCCCGCTACCGCAGGCCTCCTCTCAGAGCGAGAAAGCGAAGCTTGGCAAAGAGCGATAGAGAAGGTCGTCCGATGCGTTGTGTCGGTCAAGTTTTCGCATCCTTATTCGTTTGATACAGAGACCAGCAAGACGAGTGAAGCAACTGGCTTTGTTGTCGATGCTGAAAAGGGTATCATCCTCACTAATAGACATGTCGTCGGTCCTGGGCCCTTTTCGGGGTACATCGTCTTCAATAATCAAGAAGAAGTCGATACGTACCCCATATATCGCGACCCAGTACACGATTTTGGCTTTTTGAAGTTTGATCCAAAGGCGGTTAAATATATGACTCTCACCGCGATGGAACTCAGACCCGACCTCGCAAAGGGTAGGTCCCCAGCCCAAGGGAGCAAGAAAACTTAGGACCTTGGATGAGGATGTCAAATAAGCTTAGGAGAGAGTCTCCTAAGCTTAGGCTAACTTACCTAAATATTTCCATCGCTTAGGGCCAAGATCCCAAGTTCTCCTGCCCTTGTACCTAGCCTCTGAGTTATATCACGCAGCTAACCTGGAACAGTTGGCACCGAGATCAAAGTCATCGGTAATGATAGCGGCGAAAAGCTCGGCATTCTGTCCGGTTTCATAAGCCGTCTTGACAGAAATGCTCCTATATACGATGGTTACATGGACTTCAACACATGTTACTTTCAAGCCAATGCCTCTGCCTCAGGAGGAAGTTCCGGAAGTCCTGTTGTTAATGTTGACGGGCACGGTATAGCTCTCCAAGCTGGCGGGCGCACCGATGGATCAACGGATTACTTTCTCCCACTTGATGGACCGCTACGAGCACTGAAGCAGATCCAACGCGGTGAGAAGGTGAAGAGAGGCGAGATTCAGACCGTCTTCAAATTAAAGCCGTTCGATGAGTGCCGGCGGCTGGGGTTAAGTCCTGAGTGGGAGAGTGTCTTGCGCAAATCTTTCCCTGGAGAGGATAACGTCATCGTCGCCATGGACGTCCTGCCTGAAGGTCCTTCAGACGAAAAGTTAAAAGAGGGCGATATCCTCCTTAAAATCAATGGGGATCTCGTCACACAATTCCTCCGTCTCAACGAGATCTTCGACTCCAACATCGGCAAAACTGTCCGTATTCTCGTTCAAAGAAACGGCCAAGACGTCGAAGAGGATATTCTCGTCCAAGACCTCTGCGAGATCACACCCGATCGTTTCGTCACCGTCGGAGCAGCCTGTTTTCACGACCTATCATACCAAATCGCCCAACGATACTTCCTGCCCTGTCGTGGCGTGTACGTCAGTAAATCCGGCCCTTTTCACCCCACGCACGATAACTACATAATGGTTGATAGCGTCAATCACAAAAAGACGCCCGATCTTGATGCTTTTGTGCAGGTTATGAAGGACATCCCCGACAGAGCACGCGTGGCTATTAAATTCTGGTATGTTTGGGAACCGCAGACTGTTCGGACGGCTGTTGTGCCAATTGATCGGCATTGGTTTCAGCGTATGAAGATGTTTAAGAGGAATGATGCCACAGGGGTCTGGGATGTTGAGATACTCGCTGAGCCGTTACCTGCTATTCGACCGCCGCCGCTGAGTGCGTCCTTTGATGCGCTGGAGCATATCGCTCAGCGCGAAATTGCCGAGATTGCGAGGAGTTTCGTCCACGTGAGATTCTCGTCGCCTGTCCTCATCGATGGCCAATCCACGCGCATTAAACTTGGAATGGGCCTCGTCGTCAACGCCGATCGAGGCTACGTCATCGTCTCGAGAACTGTTGTGCCGACAAAGCTCTGCGATATCGAACTGACCTTTGCCGACTCGGTCCTTGTTCCCGGAAAGGTAGTTTTCCTGCATCCTGCGCATCACTACGCCATCATTCAGTACGACGCCAGCCTCGTTGATGCGCCCGTCAAGAGCGCGATCTTCAGCACCGAGAGGATTTCACAGGGTGCACCGACTTTCTTCGTGGGGCATAATGATTGCGATGAGATGGTTTATGCCTCAACAGCTGTGACTAAAGTCATTCCCCTCGAGCGAGAACCACCAAATCCACCACGCGGCCGTCCCGTCAACGTTGATCGCATTGATGTTGAGACTCGAATTGGAAACCACTGCGGAAGCGGCGTGCTCATCCGTGAAGATGGCGTCGTTCAGGCACTTTGGGTCGTCTACGAAATGGAAGATCTCGACGAAGCCTGCTTCGGCCTAAGTTCACAAGCTATCGCGCCCATCGCTGAGAAACTAAGCCAAGGCATCGTCCCGACCCTACGCAGTCTCTCCATCGAGCTCGAGGCCGTTACCATGATCGAAGCGCGGGTTATGGGCGTAGCGGAGGAGTGGATCGAAAAGGTGCAAAGCAAGTCCTCCTCGGACCGACGACTCTTCATAGTAAAACGTGGCCCGAAGCAACTCCCTGGTCAACTCGGCGAAGGCGATGTCCTGCTCACGCTCGACGATAAGCTTATCACGCAGCTCCACGACGTAGACGTCATGTACTGGAAAGAGAGCCTTGACGTCGTAGCTGTGCGAAATGGCGAACAGATCAGCTTCAAGGCACAGACTGTTTCCGAAGATGAGTTCGAAACTTCGCGCGTTGTTAATTTCTGCGGATTAACGGCGCAGAAACCACATCGTACCGTGAGACAGAGCATCAAGAAGCTGCCGAGCGAAGTGTACATCACAAGTTGGTTCATAGGATCGCCGGCGAACCTATACAACGTCTACGCAACGACTTTTATCACGTATATCGATAATAAGCCTACACCGGATCTCGAATCACTCGTGGGGGTTATCGCAAGCATCCCTGATAAAACCTGTAAGTTCTCTCCTAATCGATGTAAAACTTAGGACACTTTATTATAAGTGGTAAAAGATCATCTAAAGGTTTACTAAACTTATGAAGATTTACCTAAATCTGTTTACCACTTAGACTAGGACACTGGTCCTAAGGTCCCCGGTTCAAGGGAAACGTAACTAACAAGAGCGCAGACTTCAAGATCAAGATGATGAACTACACCGGAACTCCCTCCGTCGTGACGATTAAGAAAGATGAGCGATACTGGCCTACCGTTGAGTGGCTTCGCGATGAGACGCATGTTGAAGGATGGAAGAGGGTGACGTATGAGAATGGTGAGGTTATACAGGGCGAGGGTCTTTATGGTATTACACTGTGAGCGAGGTATTGGTAGACAATGGCTTCATGACTTGTATTATATAATTACAGTATCTCCATTCATACACAGATCTGAGAGCGATACCACTACTTACCAAGACTGGCGCTTCTAGTGATTTGCTGCGTTCACGTCGATGAGCTGTAGTGCTCGCAAGTGAGACGTTGAGTGAGTACAGTTGCTGAGTCGTTAATTAAGGACCCCGCTGTAAGCACTAAAAGGCTGCGGCACCAGGGAAAGCAACGAAGCTTGGAACCACTCCTCAGGGGGCAAGAAAACACTAAACCTTAATTTAGGGTATTAAAATAAACTGAGTAAAGAGTTACCTAAACTTAGGCTAAGTTTACCTAAGTATTTTTATCACCTAGGGTTAAGGTCCTGAGGTTTCTTTCCTCCCCTAGCCACTATCGCGAATGGCATGGATGTAGTTGAGATTAGTACAGACTGTAAAAGATTTAGGCAGACTTAGCCTGTCTTTAGACCAGTCTTTGGTAGTTGTATCTCAAGGTCGGAAGATTTCTGCCAGGTAGCTCCTCTTCCAGCGGGTCTAGCGCGCCGACTGCCTACCAGATCTAGGCACCAGCCCCATTTACAGGGGTTACTCTAGTGCTGAGCAGAAACTTATAAGGAGCTCATCCAACGACTTCAAAAATGCTTCAGTTCAACTTCACCAATCTCATCTCACCTTACCTCGATCGTCACATCATGGCTTCCGACAACTCAAGACTCGTGACTGAGATATGGGACTACATCTGTTCCTTCCTCACACCACCAACCCTCTCCAATCTCCGTCTTACATCTCACAGACTCAATGACATTGCACGACCATGGAAATTCAGAAGCTTACGCCTCGAAGCATTCGATCCACCGTCTGTTGAGCGATTTATCCAAATTGCCAAAACTCCCGAACTGCGCAGCTTGGTTCGAGAGATCACCATCGACACTCGTATTGAGTTTGACTTTGAGTACCTATGCAACGAGTCGTACATCTTCCCCATAGCCTTCATGAACGCGCTCCCCCATCTACGCTGTTTCACCAACGTCACAGCCCTTCATATTCGCTTTGAAGAGCACTGCGGTGAAGATGATCGATACTATCAAACAATTGAGGAGACTTTTGAGCTTCGGTATCGTGTGCTTGATACCATTCTTCACTGCGCTGCGGGCCTGTGGACGCTGGAGAAGCAGACCAAGATCGACCAGGTGATGGAGGGATACATCTATCTCAATGAGGATGAGGATGAGAGGTTTGACTACAGTGATCAGGATCTGGAGTTCACTCATGGTAAACCTTTTCCCCTGAAGGAGTTGACAATTACTCACCTGGCCGATTATGATGATCCCAATCTTGCTTCCTCCGAGGCCTGGAAGACGATCATCTCTCTACCAAGTCTCGTTGACTTGAGGCTTTTCGTCACAACAGAAGAGTGCGAAGCTTCACCTGAGAGCACTATTCACTACATTGAGAAGTATGACTTCTTCGGCAACATCCATAACACATGGCTCTCACCCAACATCGCGGATCACCTGCGCGTACTGTCGTTGTACTTCAAAGATTACTGGGGCTGGTTCCCCATCATGGACTTTCGAAACATTGGCGAGGACTCACCATTTCCTCAACTCAAGGTTCTTGCGCTGGGGAATTACGTCTTTACTCATGAGTGGCAGATTGAGTGGTTCGCGAAGCTCGGCAAGGAGAACGGCAGTGGAGGTCTCGAGGAGTTGTATCTTGATGATTGTCCGATTCTGTATCATGCACGTCAGCTTCGTATTGGAAACGATGGGTATGCTGATCATACAGCTCATACAGCGCAAGGCGGTACAGGACGAGGATGGAACCCCATCAAACGCGACTTTCCCATCCGATGGAACCATATCCTTTCTCAGTGGAAGGAATCGATGAAGGGGTTGAAGATCCTTCGAGTTGGTCACGGCTGCTGGTGGGATTGTCCTAAGGATACTCGCCAAGCTACTCTACAAGACCCGGATTACAAGGACATCGACTTGCAAGCTATGGATCACCGCCTCACGCGAAATCAGCACCGGGACTTTGCTTGTCCTCCCCCGACGGAGGAAGAATACTGGGACAGGGAGAATACCTGGGTGTCTGAGAAGCATAGATATGGCACGGGGATCAATAGCGAGAGAAGGAGTCGGATGCAGTACATTGAGTATAATTGTGGTCTTGGGCCTTCGCCGTGGTTAGAGAAGAATTCGCGGTATGATTGTGATGAGGAGGGGTTTGCGCCGGAGAAGGGGACGTTGGAGAAGGATAATGCTGCCTGGGACTTGATTATGGGTGTTACTCGAGCGAGACGACAGGGTCTTACTGCTTGAGCTTTCATGGGCCAGCGTCATTGGGATCATGTCTGTTCATTCGACGGTGTTGTGCATGGGGCATCATAGTGTTCGGGAAATAAGATTTATATACCGCCATTTTCTTTATTCAGAGTACAGAACGTCGGCTTCAATTTCCGTTCAGTAACTCTAATCGTCAGAACATAGGGGCATGTCATGTTCCGTATTGTGCGGAATGAGAGATATACTTTGTTCACACTTTGCACAATGAACTTAGAAACTTGAGTTTAGAGATTGCCCTTTTATCAATAAAATCCTTCCCATTCTTTTAGAGACGCCTATACGCAAAAATATGGCATCGGCTGGAATCAATGAGGTATGCCTTGTGTAAGCAGCTATAGTAAATATCATGTCACTGCTCTCGTCGCTGGTGACTCGAGAAGTTCTGCCAGCTGCTGACACTGCCATCCTGCCCAACTTCACGCTGTCAGCTGACCTCAGAAGACACGTTCCCTAAGCCTAATCTAACTTTAGGCTCACCTCATAAAAGCACCTCGCCTGCATCTAAGCGCTTCCTCAAATCATCAACACCAGCCCACCGCAACAATGTCCTCTCCAAGCAAAGCCCCCCAGCGCAGCGACATGATCCTCGCCATGAACGACCCCTACATGCAACAAATCATCGACGGCACCAAGACCTACGAGTTCCGCAAGTACAACATGGCCGGCATCAAGCGCATCTGGTTCTACCGCACTGCTCCCCACTCTGCCATAACTCACATCTGCTCCGTCAACGAAGCCGTCACGAGAAACTCCGGCGACGCGCTGCTACCTGAAGATGGGCTTGGGAACAAGGAGTACAATGAGAAAGACGCTGATTACGAGGGCTATGACTTTGCGTATCGGATTAATGCGGTTTATGAGATTCAGGCTGAGGGAGGACGGGGGATTACTTGGGCGATGATGCGGGATGAGCATGGAATGAAGATTGCACCACGAGGAAGAGTCCGGGTGCCCGAATCAATGATTGCGCAGTATAGCTTGGGGGGGCAGACCAAGGTTTTGTAAGGTGATTAGGTACGAAGGGAAGGTCGGGCTATCAGCCATTAATACAATTTTGGTACCATGGGAGCACATAAAAGGCCACATGACCTGCTGATAAATTCGTGACTGTACTTTTGTGTAATGATATAAAGAGGTAGATGTTTTAATAACTATTTTCTAAAGCAAATCTTATATAAGCTTATATTAATTAAAATAAATTAAGTAAAATTTATCTTATTTATAAGATTTTTATAAATATTTATATAAATTATTTAAATATTTATAAAGTTTATTTAAATTAAAAAGAACTTATTTCTTTATAGTAAGCT